>SJXQ01002385.1:25196-198048 GCA_006408695.1 Aepyceros melampus | reverse complement strand
TCCACAGTTTATTGTGATCCACACAGTCAAAGGCTTTGGCATAGTCAATAAAGCAGAAATAGATGTTTTTCTGGAACTCTTTTGCTTTTTCCATGATCCAGCGGATGTTGGCAATTTGATCTCTGGTTCCTCTGCCTTTTCTAAAACCAGCTTGAACATCAGGGAGTTCACGGTTCACGTATTGCTGAAGTCTGGCTTGGAGAATTTTGAGCATTACTTTACTAGCATGTGAGATGAGTGCAATTGTGCGGTAGTTTGAGCATTCTTTGGCATTGCCTCTCTTTGGAATTGGAATGAAAACTGACCTTTTCCAGTCCTGTGGCCACTGCTGAGTTTTCCAGATTTGCTGGCATATTGAGTGCAGCACTTTCACAGCATCATCTTTCAGGATTTGAAGCAGCTCCACTGGAATTCCATCACTCCACTAAAGACGGTTACTCCTTGGAAGAAAAGTTATGACCAACCTAGATAGCATATTCAAAAGCAGAGATATTACTTTGCTGACCTAGGTCCATCTAGTCAAGGCTATGGTTTTTCCAGTAGTCATGTATGGATGTGAGAGTTGGACTGTGAAGAAGGCTGAGCGCCAAAGAATTGATGCTTTTAACTGTGGTGCTGGAGAAGACTCTTGAGAGTCCCTTGGACTGCAAGGAGATCCAACCAGTCCATTCTGAAGATCAGCCCTGGGATTTCTTTGGAAGGACTGATGCTAAAGTTGAAACTCCAGTAGTTTGGCCACCTCATGCAAAGAGTTGACTCATTGGGAAAGACTCTGATGCTGGGAGGGGTTGGGGGCAGGGTGAGAAGGGGACAATAGAGGATTAGATGGCTGGATGGCATCACTGACTTGATGGACGTGAATCTGAATGAACTCCGGGAGTTGGTGTTGGACAGGGAGGCCTGGCGTGCTGCGATTCATGGGGTTGCAAAGAGTCGTACACAACTGAGCAACTGAACTGAACTGAATGGTCACAGAAGGGAATTCCAAATTCAAGATTCTAGAAATGATAGAGTTTTGAATGATCATTTTTTTATTTTTTATTTTTTTATTTTTTTTATCATGAAAATGCATGGTTTTAATCAATGATTTCAAAGACAGGAGTGAGAGTTATATTTTCTCTATTTTTCATTTTAGTTTTTTTTAATTAATTTGTATTTTTTAGTTTGTTTTGCTTTACAATACTGTATTCGTTTTGCGATACATTAACATGAATCAGCCACACTTAAAGTGTCACTAATGATTATGTCATCCAGCTGTCCTGCTTTACTTATTAGAAAATGGAAGGCCAGAAGGTCAAGTGATTGTTTGACTATCACTCCATGACCCAGTGGCAAAGCCAGGACTAAACCTAGGATCTTCTGAGAAGCATTTGGAGATTTTACTAAATCTCCATTAAATCACATTGCCATAAAGAAGAATGGTAAACATAGTCAAGTGATTGAAACCAATGTTATCTTTAATACAGTCACAGTAAAGCGTGCAGTATTCATATATTACCTATTTCAAAGCTTGTATGATGCTCTTCCCTTTTTCCTCTTTCAGCTTGCTCTTACAGGAAAGTATAAAAGATTTCCCCAGATTAAATTAATAGCTGTCTAGTTACACACTGGAAGAAGAACTAAGTCTTAAGGAAGGTGCTTGACTACCATCCTGAATTGCACTGTAAATGGCATCAGTTTATTTTAGAGTGACAGTGTGCATGTCCATGATGGGTTCCACAATTTTAGCTTCTTCTACATTTCATATATTTTGAAAAGTTTCCTTTCTCTTGATTATTGGTTATGCGTTTTTAATTTTAAACTGTCATCAAATGTACTTTGAATCTCTAGGAGTAGGAGAGAAATTGTGTTATTTTAAATTTCTGTCTAAACAAAATTAATATTCATCTGCCATTGACCTTCAGGAAAAGATATGGGTTTTTAACATAGAAAATGAACTTAAAGACTTACATTTGGTGATCTTTTATAATTACGTGTATCTCATATTCTACTATGAAAATATTTCTTCATTAAATATTTAAGTATGGTTACCATATCTGTTTGGGAAAACTCACTTTCATTGACTCCTTTTTAAATTTGAAGGTTTTATTTCAAAGATTCAATCAGGAAAGATTATTCTTCTTCTCAAGGAACGACTTACCAAAGGGGCAATGAGGGAGCTATGCTCCTGCACTGGGTGGGAGAAGTATTTGATCATTGGTATAGCTTAGAATTGCTGGTGCGTGGTGATAATAAAAAGCAAACTGGATTTTGGCCAGTCTCATTATTGTTCTTAGATTCTCTGCAAACAACACCCTTGCTTACTACTTACCTCTAGGCTGGAACCTTTTCACTCCACTCCCATTACCTTGGTATGCTACTGATCTCAAATTCTTCTCTCTGGGGCTGAAGACTGACTAAAATGATATTAGAGATGGAGAATTTTATGATCTAAACCAGTTGTCCACAAACTGTGTGCTCAGTGCTCAGTGTGTCCAACTGTTTGTGACCCCATGGACTGTAGCACATCAGGCTCTACTTTCCATGGGATTTTCCAGGCAAGAATACTGGAGTGGGTTGCCATTTCCTACTCCAGCGGCCACAGACTATGGCATCAGGCCAAATCTGGCTGTATGCACATTTTTATAAATACAGTTTGTTTATTACTTTTATTTAATGTATTCTTTCTGACTGCTTTTGCATTACAACCACAAAGTTGAGTAGTTGGATAAAGATTATATACTCTCCACACCTAGAATAGTTACCATCAGGCTCTTCACAGAAAACGTTCCCTGACTATCAGTTATCAAAGTTTACTTGCTTTGTAGACATGTAAGCAAGACAGTTATTTCACATTCATATTATAGGCCAGTAATTTAACAAGTGTTTTTATTGTTTACCCTTGTCCACCATTATAGTTACCTATCAATTTTTCTCTTTTTTGTAGCCCCTGCTATGTGGATATTTGTTAGCAATGACTGATGTGGAAACTACATATGCAGATTTTATTGCTTCAGGAAGAACAGGTAGAAGAAATGCAATACATGATATCCTGGTTTCCTCTGCAAGTGGCAACAGCAATGAATTAGCCTTGAAATTAGCAGGTCTTGATATCAACAAGACAGGTGAGTTGTTTGACATCTCTCTGTGAAAATGGAGTGATTTGCAGCATTTCACTAAGTAGGATTAAGGCAGGAAAATAAACACCTTTGGAAGTAACCTAATAGAGTCATAAACAGTTTTATATATAAGGTAAGGTAAAAGGCAGATACTAATCTCTTAATCACGCCCACTCTGCTTTACAGAGTTTCCTACTCAGATGCAGAGACCTTAATCTGATTTTACTAATGCAGTCAATGAAACACATGACTGGTTTTTTTTTTTTCCAAATCCTCATCTCTATAAAAACTCTTAAATATGAAGAACATTTAACAAAGCTGGAGCTAGGACAATACTGGCCACCTCTAACATTTAACAACATTAGATGTTTAACAAGATTCACAGGTAGTCTGACAGACCTCAATTTCAAGAACCATTTCAAAATAAAAGGGTCTCCAGGACCATTTTTGTTGAGAATGGAAATAAAATAGTTGGTTACATAAACAAATTTTAGGTAAGAAGTTCTTTTAGTTTTCCTTGAATCATAGGCTGAGTTTGAAAAGCTGTCTTATTATTGGGCCCCGAAGTCCTACCCACCAAATCTAACTTTACCAATGAAAAAGTAAAACAAGTTTGACATGTCAAAATACTTCTGAATCCCCTGATAGTCCCATCCATAGCTTTTGCAAGTATCAAAGCTGAATGTATTTCTCTGAAAAAAAAAAAAAAAATTTGTGCAAAAAATCTTTTAAAGTAAAAAGCAGTTCATGATTAAGGAACCACAGTGTTATACATACGAAAAACACTGATCAATTTCTGACTCGTGATAACAACTTGATATTGTTGTTGTAACTTCTATATTATTAGAATTTTTATGCAAAGCCTTCCAGTTATAGTATTGGAAAACTGAGTCAGAATATACATATATGAATGAAATAGCTCAGCAACACTATCTTAAAATGCTTAGGGACAGAACTTTATTCAGTGATTACAGGCCAGCAAGTTATACCTTGGTCTTTTGAAATTCAGGTTGAAAATAAAACCATAACAATCACTTCTATGGAGCACACAGATTGATGTATATTTTAGTTTTCATTGTTTTTCTATCTTTACTACTGGGAGTTAATATTTAAAATTAACTGCTAACTCTGAGAAAGCCTGTAGGGAATCATTCCAATTTGGTGGCATAAAGAAGTAGATATATTTTTTTCCATAAATCTTTGAGAATTTGTTAATCTTTTTCATTAAATTTGTATTCTATATAAATATTCTATTTTAAATAGTCTACATTAATTTAGCCATTCTTAGGTTTAAAACTCAACATTCAGAAAACTAAGATCATGGCATCTGGCTCCATCACTTCATGGGAAGTAGATGGGGAAACAGTGGAAACAGTGTCAGACTTTATTTTGGGGGGCTCCAAAATCACGCAGATGGTGATTGCAGCCATGAAATTAAAAGGCGCTTACTCCTTGGAAGGAAAGTTATGATCCACCTAGATAGCATATTCAAAAGCAGAGACATTACTTTGCCAACAAAGGTCCGTCTAATCAAGGCTATGGTTTTTCCAGTAGTCATGTATGAATGTGAGAGTTGGACTGTGAAGAAAGCTAGCACCGAAGAATTGATGCTTTTAAACTGTGGTGTTGGAGAAGACTCTTGAGAGTCCCTTGGACTGCAAGGAGATCCAACCAGTCCATTCTAAAGGAGATCAGTCCTGGGTGTTCTTTGGAAGGACTGATGCTAAAGCTGAAACTCCAGCACTTTGGCCACCTCATGAGAAGAGTTGATTCATTGGAAAAGACTCTGATGCTTGGAGGGATTGGGGGCAGGAGGAAAAGGGGATGACAGAGAATGAGATGGCTGGATGGCATCTCTGACTCAATGGGCGTGGGTTTGGGTGAACTCTGGGAGATGGTGACGGACAGGGAGGACTGGCATGCTGCAATTCATGGGGTCACAAGGAGTCAGACACGACTGAGCGACTGAACTGAACTAAACTGAACTGAACATGAGGATATTTTTATTCATAGTGTAGTTTAATTTATTTTTGTTGTTGTTTTCACTGAAATTAAGACCCATTAGCCACAAGATCTTTCTTTTACCAGAGATTATAGTCTCAATATATAATCTATATAGATTATGTTAAAATTTAAATAAATTGTAATTTTATATTGATACATAAATACATTTATATTTGATGTTAATATACTATAATTGAATATTAATAATTTAAAATAACTCAGAAAACTTTATGCTTCCAGATGTTAAAATATTTCTACATGTTAATTGCAATTCAGTGGACTCTGAAAGAATTTTGTTTCTCTTAAAAATCAAAAAGTCCAGACTAAGGCAAAGTATAAATAGCACTGACTTTATTATTCTAAATACAAAAACCTAAAAATAATAACTATGACCAAAAGTCTAAAATATTTAAAAAATGATAACTGTCTGTGACAAATTAAATAACACTAGCTGAGAATAGTATGGGACTCCCTTTGTAGTTCCTGAATATTTTGTCTTCTTTTTAAGTTTCTGTTCAACAATATCATTGTCTCATGTTTATCTTGATTTGATAACAAGCATCTATTTAGCCACAGCTCTGTGTCTGCAGCATTATGCTGAGCCCTGAGAAGTGTCCCTGGATACCCAGAAAGTCCCAAGCCCCATGGAGCCAAGATCCTCATCTTGTATTTATGCAGTCACTTTCATCTTTAATATTCTACTGTCTTGCATCCGCCCTAATATGACTTCTTTGTTTTGGCTGCCAAGAGCTTCTCCTGTTTATCAAGTTCTTATTTCATATGCTAATCTACACATCTCAGATTCGGCTATCTGCATACCTTGGGGGCGTCCTCATTGCTCTAATAATGAAAATAATACATGAACATTCTATATAATGTGTCATATTTTTGAAACTCCTTTAGAACAGAATATGATTTTTATGTGGAAAAACTGCTTTAAATTTCCCTAAAGTATGGTGTGGGCTTCCCTAGTGCCTCAGATGGTAGAGAGAAGCTGCCTGCAATTCAGAAGACTGGGTTCCATCCCTGGGTTGGGAAGATCCCCTGGAGAAGGGAATGGCTACCCACTCCAGTATTCTTGTCTGGAGAATGCCATGAATAGAGGAGCCTAGCGGCCTACAGTTCATGAGTTTGCAGAGTCATACACGACTGAGCGACTAAGCACAGCACAAAGTATGGTGTATGGTGAAGTGTCTTATATGTACTTGTTAAGCGTATAGGAGAAATTGCCCTCAACATTTCCAGCTAAATAATGAACAGCCTACTTACCTCTATGAGTTTGAGTGATGGTAATAAATTCTTAGTAAAAAATTTGCAAGACTTCCAAATAGTTTGTCTACTAAGCCATGGGTGCTTAGTAAACACGTGTAAATATTTAAATCTCTGAATCAAGAATTGCCTGCAGCTTGCATTAAAGTAAAGTAACCATTAAAGTAACCCAATATGGAGGAAAGCATTTTTTCATTTTGGTGTTTAGATTGTTGCTAAGGGTGCAATTATGAAGGTGGTTTTATTGGATTTGTACATAAGTTCCATCAGGGCAGGTCAGAGGCCATCATAACTATCCAACTAGGGGGTAACCACCTGACATGATGTCCTTCCACTGTTTTTTTTTTTTTTTTTAATTTAAATTAATTAAACCTCTGAGAAGTCAGCTAGGTTGTCATCATGTGTTCAAAATAATGTAAAACACAATTTTAAAATGCTTCTTAAAATAAGACAAACATCAAAAGGTAAGCTTGTTCCCCACTTCTGATTTTTGTAACCGGCAAAATTACAAGTGCCATGCCATGACTTGGCCATGAGATTTCCCAGCTATTTATCCAAAAGCATAGAGCATCACTAATCACTTAAAAAACTCAGTTATTTTTTGCCTTTTTGAGCCACGCTCTCCCAGAACCAAAATCAGTCTTCCCTTGAAACATTTAGGGGTTCCAAGGTGGCACTAGTGGTAAAGAACTTGCCTGCTAATCCAGGAGACATAAGAGACATGGGTTCAATCCTTGGGTTAGGAAGATCCCCTGGAGGAGGGTATGGCAACCCACTCCAGTATTCTTGCCTGGAGAATCCCATGGACAGAGGAGCAAGGTGGGCTACAGTCCATGGGATCGCAGTCAGACACAACTGAAGCGGCTTAGCACTGGCACTGAAACATATAAGCTGTTTTCTTTCTTTTTAATATTTATTTATTTATTTGTATATTTTGGCTGTGCCAGGTCTTAACTGAAGCATGTGGGATCTTTAGTTGCCACATGCCCAGGGATTGGACCAGGAATTGAACTCGAGCCCCCTGCATTGGGAGCATGGACTCTTAGCCACTGAGCCACCAGTGGCTAAATCCTAAGGGAAGTCATAAGCTGTTTTCTTGATGGGGTGTTGATTACCAAGAAAATGTACTTGTCTGTATGAGGATTTCTGAATAGAGGATTTCTAAAATTTCCAAAAAGATATGTTGAGAGTCAGTAAATAAGAGTCGTTTTTATTTTGCCTTTATCCTTGTTTTTGTCCTAACAGAAGGGGAAGAAGATGCACAGCGAAATTCAACAGAACAAAGTGGGGAAGCCCAGGGAGAAGCAGCAAAATCTGAAAGTTAACACTCCACTTTGACCTTCTTCAACACCTGACAATGTCTCCAGTCTCCAGGCCTGGCTGGAATGCATTTATTTCCAAGAGTGAAAAGGGGAAGAAGAAAATGGCTGTACTGCTTTGCAGGAACCTGCTTGTTATGTTAAAAGTGGGGGCAGAGGCTGTGGCTGCAGACAGACTTTTCTCTACCTCTGGCATTAGCAATGGTTGAAATCATGTGGCTTGTGTTTGGATGTCATTTTTGTATGGATCCTTTCACTTGACCATATGATGAAATGCTTGTAGAGAGTAGCAGTGATCTAGATGATGATTCTTCCTGTAGCATCTGGCCCCTCACAATGTCAGAGGATTTAATTGTGTCTAATAGCAAAGGGTTGGTTGAACCCCAGAGTTTAAATATCTCTGGCCTGAGTATTCACCCAGTAAAAGAACCATCCAGAAAGTACTGTTTTTAGCATCATGTATCTGTGTGTTCCTGCTTTGTTATTTACACTGTTTTGTATTGTACAATATAGATGCTCAGCACTGCCCCCCTTCTTCGATTGCTTATGAAAAACAAAAATGATGCACATTACTGTGAATTTTTATACCACTCATTTTTTAAAGGGCTGCCTAAAAATTCTGCTCCATAGCGTGGTGGTGTACACAAGATAGGACACACTTTTTTAAAAAACAATCTGTCCCCTTAATTCACTGCTGATGAATTAAGTCTAACAAACTCATCAGGACTCCTTTGCTTATTATACAGACATTTGAAAATATCCATTAATGTGAATATTAGCTGAATTCAGTCTGTTTGGTGTCTGCACAGACGAGAGTTCAGTCTGCAAATTTTGTCTTATTCCCAAATGGAGAACTTTTTCTGACTAATATTTTTATTTCCAATTGTGAGAATTTTTGAGAACTGGGATATGGGGAAGAGAATAGAAAATAATACTAAGCACTGGAAATATTTTCTTCTCTGGAATCAAATTTCTTACAGTGCTGTATGATACTACTAACATTTGGACGACAGCTTATCTCCACGGAGCTGAAAAAGATGGAGAAAATGACCTTGCAATCATGTGGACACCAATCACAAAAGTAAAGCCCTTGTGTTGTATTTTTCATGTCTTTTTTCAGCCCTATCAGATCCAAATGTTATATGCACTTTTTAATGTTTGTAAACTTTTACTAATAATTAGTGTGAATTGCATTCTGATACAATAATAATCATCATTAGAAGCTGACAAAATCCTTCTTAATACTGTTGATGGCCTCTGCTGTGTTTTGACATCGTGGTTCTTAAATGGAAAGTTTCTATGAGCTGTGTAATCACTCTGGTCAGTATTATGAAATTATTTCTCAGTGGTAATAAATAAGGCACCAGTGATATGCCAATGGCTCATGAATTACTGGACACATAGCAGGCAAAAGGAAGACCCTTTACAATAAAGACCCCACTTAACTGTCCTCAAGGTCTTAGATACCATTCCATATGAAATAGTTTAAGCAGCGTTTCAAAGGGTAATCTACCTGGATACACCAGGAACTCAGCCCTCCTTTGTATTTACATGAAGGATGAAAGGTAAGTTTGCCCTCATCTCTCTCTATAGTACTTTCTGAATGAGTGGGATAGGGACATGGATATCACTTGGTCCTCAAGTATATAGTTAAAAAAAAACATTAACAGTGTAAGTCTTTGAGAAAATAGGAAAGATTAAATTTTAGAATATTTCCTTCTGCTTAACCCAATAGGATCCAAAATACCCAGTTAATATTCAAACAAATCCACCTATTATTACACTCACAAGTGGGAAAAGAAACTCCTGAGGCTATTGTAGACAATTTCTGGTAGTCCGTTTAACACATTCAACCCATACAATCACTTTTACAGTATCCTTATTTATTATACTCTATTATACTCATAGCTTTTTTGTGAATGTAAGTAAGTTCTCTTCATCCTTAAAATTGTGGAATTACAAATTGATTTCATGTGATTTTGTAAAGTTTAGGATTAGTGCTGAGTATATGTGGAGGATTTCTATTCCTGTGTGATATATTATTATTAATGCATGTGGTATCATGCTCGTCTTTGCATATCTATAGTTGCTAAATTGTGAAGTCATATGGACCTTTGAATTATTTTTGACCTCTTACTGCTACTTTGTATGCTATATTTAAACCCAGAGATATTCCCAAACCAGAAAATTACCAAAAGATTCACATCCTAAAATGTTGCTCAGCAAAAGTTCATAGTATCTTCCAAGTTTTACCATAATATCTCTTACTTGAAAGTCAATAATATACATGGAGTTGATTTCTTAAGGAGAGAAGGAAAGAGTAGAAAACTAAGACATTGATCTGATAATACACATTGAATGCCTGTTAACCAACTGACTTTATGCTATTCACTTCACAGCACATATTCTCCTATTTAATCCTCAAACAATTCACTTAAAGAGGTACTATTATTCCATTTCACAAATCAGGAAATTGAGATTGAATAAGGCATAAGTTTTACAAGCTTAAAAAGCTAATCAATGATGAAATAAAAATTGAACCTGTGTTTATCTAACTCCTGGGAATTTTCTACTACACATGCCATAACTCTGAAGCCAGTTACAGAGCATGTTTATCTGGAAGGGAACTTTTAGGGATGGACTAGATCAGTCTTCATATTTTAGAGGAGGAAACAGTCCTGAAACGGGCATTTGTTTTTCTCAAGGTTATCTAGATGAGCAATAACATAGATATGAGTAGCAATTGTATTTTTTAAAAATAATAATAAATTTAATTAAAATATTTTTTGAGTTATACTTCCCCAAAGACATTTTTCTGAAATGAAGTCTGCTAAATTAGCATGGTTTAGATTTTTTATGTTCCATGCTACTCATTTTGTTTAGCTAGAAATGTGAAAATTTCAGGTTTTCAACTGATGTGCAACAGGTGTAAACTTTTCAAATTTACCCTTGTCAGTTTTAAGCATCCTATGCTGACATATTGATATCATAAATTCATAGAAATGTTTCTCAGCAGATAAGAGGCAGGAAGCCTCTAATTTTTAGGTAGCACCCCTAGAGCTGTGCACAGTAAATGCTCAACACCTGTGTCTTACTCAGACACAGCGGAAATGCACTGGTTTAGAACATAAATGCTATTGTTCTCATTGGAGAAGCAATAAGAGGTAAAGAAATGTAACTGCAGGCAGTGGTTTCTGACTGAAGTCACTAGTAATAGGGTGGAAATGTCTAATCATCAAGTGAAAACAGGAAAGGAACTATGTTTATGATGTCTTAATAGGCCCTAAATTGTTCTTTAATTATGAGTGGCAGTCTCTGAAGTCATTTGTGAGCTTGTATGACTTTTGTATTTAGCGATGTTGCATGCTCACATACTTGATATTAAAAATAACACATTTTTCTGAAATGTATGCAGTCTATTAAGAGTATTTATTGAACACACATTATGTACATGATGTTCCGGAAAGTGCTGCCGGTGACAGAGGAGAAGGCCAAAGCTCAGTCATCCTATGGTGGACGTACCCAGCATTCCAGCCTCACTTTTCCAGGCCTCTACGCCAGTAATTTTCACCTCCATCCCATGCTGGTAGCCCACTTCCTGAACTTTATCACCTATCAAAGACATCCCACCTCTCCAAATATTAAACTCCAGTATCACTGCTGTCTTCTTACTTGCTCACCTGCAGGACAGTGATTTTCAATCAAAAGAAACAGGTTTTTATCAGAATCTCCTGAAAGTTTTTACAGGCCTCCCTCCTCTTTCTGCGCATATGCAGATACATTCATGCACAAATACCCTCTTCTCCTTGGAAACATTCCCTGTGAGAGTTTCATATCTTTTTGCTTCCCTCCCACCCCCACCTCCACACCTTAACCACTTATCTAGAAGTTCAAGGTTTTCTGATGAACCCACCCTGTTCACTGAAAAACTAAAATGAATCAACAAGAAGGAAGAAGGAATGCTCACAGACCAAGGTTTTACTATATTATGGATAACAGGATAGAAGAGCAAACAGTATAACTCTTATCTTAGTGTTGCTTTCTTTTCAAAGTATTTTTCCCACATACAGAGACCAGGGCAGGGCTTAGGAGAAAACAAGCACCAAATAGCACTCAGCCTGAATTCAAGCAAAGATATAAGCCAAAGGCAATAAAGGGTGTATACCTTTAAGTTCTTCTTACTCGGGTCACCAGGATAAAATAACTACATAGGAATTTGGGACAAAATACTAGCAAACAATGCAACCGGTTTGCGTTAGTCTCTCGTGTCTCATAAATGTTTTGCACCTGTCTAGTCCAGGATATGGAGAAGGCAATGGAACCCCACTCCAGTACTCTTGCCTGGAAAATCCCATGGATGGAGGAGCCTGGTGGGCTACAGTCCATGGAGGTCTCTAAGAGTCGGACACAACTGAGTGACTTCACTTTCACTTTTCACTTTCATGCATTGGAGAAGGAAATGGCAACCCACTCCAATGTTCTTGCCTGGAGAATCCTAGGGACGGGGGAGCCTGGTGGGCTGCCTTCTATGGGGTCGCACAGAGTGAGACACAACTGAAGCGACTTAGCAGCAGCAGCAGCAGCAGCAGCAGTCCAGGATATGGGGATTTGGGGTCCCAGCCATCTCTCATTGTAAAGTTGTAATTAACAACAATCTGACTATCACTCATTATCTTCCTAATTTGTACCACATCTACTTTCTGATCATATCAAGATAGATATTTTCTCAGCAACTCTTATCTTAGCCTGGAATCCCTGACAATCTTTCTCTTCAATGTTTTCAATTTTCCTTGCTTCCTTGTCTTAGTCTCTCTCCTGTCCAATCCAACACAACCAAACCATCTCCCTTCTCTCTGCTTGTCTTCTGGATGACTGTGAAAAGTTTATAACAATGTTTATGCATTGTTTGCAACCTCAGTTTAGACAGAGTGCTGCACAGCTCTTTTTTCCTGTTCCTGGGAACAGAGGAAGTTTACCGTTTCCTAAGATTATTCTTCATCTGAGGTTTAAAACCATTTTCTTTCTGACCTTAACAGGAGGTCTGTTAGTTATCCTGTTCACCGACTTTACCCTTTCCACAAATGTGCTCAGGTTCTCAGGGTCTCTTTCCTTCACTGCTTGCTTCCTAAAATAACAATCTACACTCCCTGTTTTGATGCTTCTCCTCATTTCTTATTCTCTTGCAGTTTGACTTCCAGCTCATTTTTTTTTTCCATTACTAATGACATCTGATCTCTCAGTAACGGTCAAAGAAGCCCTGGACAATGTGAAAATTAAAAAGTGATGATGTTACAAAGGTCTTGATTTTATAATTTTGATTGATATCAGCATGGCACAGTATAGCTATATAATACAAGTCTTCTTGAGGATGGAATCTACATATTCTAAGAAAAAGTCTGTTTTCTCCACCAGGCTCATATCTTTGTATGTACATGTCTTTCCTCTCTGTCACATTCTCTCCATGTTTCTCAGCTACATCCTCCGATCCTACAGTGTCCATTTCTTCATAGGAGTGGTTGTTAGTAGGTACTAACCTGGGGCCCACGCATCCAGAGATGGGCAATATTATCCTGTGATGTTTTGGAGTTCTCTGTTTCATTATACCCTGGGATAACTGTCAGTGATATTACCAGTTCCTCCAACAGCAGTCACATACATGCAAAAACACTTAACATCTTTGTACCCAGTCCCATCCTAGTCCTCTGAATTAGACCCCCTAAACAAATATATCAATCCAAATGGTTAAATATAATGGGTGGTTTATGTACATTTTATTAGCCTACCCTATGGAAATTAATCTTATTCACTATGTTTTTTTGTTTGTTTTTTTGAGACGTCTCATTTGCCTTCCTTTTTTTCCCCAGGAGTATTTAATTTAGTTTGTTATCTTTTGTCCTTTTCTCTCTGGCAGCTCCTCACTCTCCTTGATGAGTTCTTTTCTTTTCTACGTCCCCACTACCTCCCTAGAATTCCATCTTTATTCCTCTTACCTAACCCCATTCTATACTCCTCTTCATTCCAACATCATTAGTCACCATATTAGCCATCATGATTCCCATGTCCTCATCCCTGGCCCAGAGGTCACTCGTAATCACCTGACTTATTGGATAGCCTAACATGGGTTTCCCAAAAGCATCTTAAAATTCAACATTACAACACTAACTCCAGGATATGTCACCATTCCCTTACCTGACTACCTTTCTGTGTTACAGATCCCATATAATAGTGCTACTGGTTTCCTAGCAACCTTACATCAAAATTCTCAAACAACTCTTCTTCCTCTAATTTTTTTTCAGTCCATCTAATTTTAACTACCTCTTGAAACTGCCCACTTCCTTTTGTCTACACTTTAATGCTTTAAATCATTTCCTATCAAATATGTCTAAGCAATGGCCTGCCGTGTCTGACACTCTTTCTAACCATCTTACAACCAGAAGTATCTTTCTAATAAAAAAGTCACATGGTTTCACTCCTCTATTTGACAAATCTTTCAATTTAGCCAACCCAACACTTTTTTGATATAAGTACCATATTTTATCTTTATATAACTCCTTGGTCTATATTAGCTGTTTTTCCTATCCTTAAGATGTTCTTCATGCTTGTTACCAAATTCTCATTGATCTTTCAGACTAGCCTAACTTCACCCTTTTTAAAGAGACTTTTGGACTTGCTTCCCCATTCCCAAGCTCTAGGAAACTTACTATTCTATGGATTTTGCTCCCCTAACACTTGGTCTGCAAACATAGCTCACTAAACCACAGCTATTTGTTTTCATATGTATCTCTCAAAATAGAATATGAACTCCTTGAGGGCAGCAGCCCTCTTTTATTAATGTTTATATCTTCATTGTCTATTAGATACTCAACAAATATTTAGAATAAATGTCTGCCCTCCTGAAGCTCACAATATAGTTGAGACACATTTCTACACGGACCTATTAGAGAAAAATGCAATTCAGAGATAATGTTTGAAAATAGTAAAAGTTGCATAAAATTGCACTGCAGAAAATAAACATTTGATTTTCTATCACCTAATCATGCAATAAAGTTTTAAAATTTCATTCCCAAATTATGCTGCACACACATATACACATGAAGATTTGATATAACTTACAGAGATGAGCTGTTTAATATAGTACAAGGTACAAATAAATGAGCAAGTCAGAGTGTGTCATTTAGCTAAGCAATTATCCTGGTAAAGGTATTTATTGGCATTCTGTGGTATGAATTTCCTTGAGTTTGTGGAATTGAGATTACCCAAAAAAGGAGGTTGTATCTTAGTCTCCAGACCTAGGCAACACATTAGCCAGAGAGGAAGATCTCTGGGGATATGTTTGTGGGCTTTGAATAAGAGTGCATTGAAATTTCTAAGAATATGCTTTACAGAAGTGTACTCTAATATAGACTAATAGCCTAACAAAGGAGTTCTGATAAGAATATGATGAATTTCAATGGCAGAACTCCATAGAAAAAAGTGAGAAATAATGTAAGAAACATGTTTTTGTATACTCAAGAAAAAAGCACATTGATACATACATATATATACACATATGGGTACATGATCAGTCACTCAGTTGTTTATGACTCTGCAATTCCAGGGATTGTAGCCCACCAGGCTCCTCTGTCCATGGGATTTCCCAGCAAGAATACTCGAGTGTGTTGCCATTTCCCACTTCAAGGTATCTTCTCCATCCAGGGATTAAGCCCACATATTTTGTATTGGCAGGTGGCTTCATTACAACTGAGCCATCTGGGAAGCCCATATATATATATAACCTTAAATTATTTTCCCTGAATCCTGTATCATTTGAAAAAAAAATAGAAAAATAGTAGTAATCAAATTAACACTGGAAACCTAACAGGACTAAAGAAGTATCCTGTACTTTTTTGACTGTGAAACAAAGAAATAAAAATGGCCAAGGTAATGGTGTAGGTAATTTTTAACAAAACACATGTTTGCACTTTGGCTGCCATGATTCATTTTACACATTTCACTTGAGTAGGATGGTGTGACTATTATGACTGTCCCATTAAATTTCTAAGTTTTCTTTTACTCCGCAGCTCTTTGAAATCCATAAAACAATATATAACTGTGAATTTTAAGAGCATAAAAGCTATGTAAAAATAGCTATAGCTAGGGAGTGACAACTTAAACAGAACCTGCCTTCCCAGATGGCCCTAAATAAAATTCAGTAAGTCGTCAAATTTATTTAGGAAATATTTATTGAGCTTTTAGTAAGTTTAAGTCTCTGCATTCGATGTTGTAAGGAGTGAAAATTTTTAAAGACTTTTAAGAAATTTTTAAAATCTTTGGCCAGTAAAACTGAAATACACGATGGTGACCATGTTTTTTTCTATCAGCATTCCCAGACTTCCCCATCATGACTCCATTCCTCATTGGAAGCACTTTCCTTCTGTTTCCACTGTCTAATGCGAAGCTGCTTTTTGCTTAGCTAACTCCCAGGCCGTTGTAACAAAAGTGGGAGAATAGATCTAGACACAGGTTAGATTGATTATAGGAAGAAAAAGAAAATTTATGAAGAATCCATACCATAATTGTTCTTTATTGAGTTAATGATTGAAGCAGATCAAAGAACAGTTAAGTTATCCAGCTAAGTGTTTAAGTCAATTTGTATAATAAAAAGCTAAGAAATACAGGATTAGAAAAAGCTCTGAAACTAGGTTTCTAGAAGTTTGGGGGGTTTGACAAGAGGCTTCAATGAAGAAAGAAAGAGAATTTTATCAGTGTAATGTGGACAAAGGGCAGAAAAAAAGAGCATTTTTATAGGCTATTAGCTATAATAGCAATTAATTAGCTATCCTTTACTATTTTCAAAGAGATAAATGTAAATATTGGGAATACCTTTCAATCATTTCTGTATTTCAGATGAGACTTCTTTTGAACGTGGCTTCACACAAAGAGAGGGCCACATGATATCCTAAGTTTTATTGACATGTACTCATTTAATTGTAATGGTAAGACAAGTACATACATATTTGTAATAAATATCTAAGTATAATGAGCAATAGTAGATGAACATGAAACATCCCACATAGATTCTTAGGGACAAACGTCACTCAAAAGAAAGATAAGTGAAGCACTGGAATGATTTTTTTAAATATATTTATGTATTGAAGAAAGAAAGATTACACACTTTTCATAGGAAACAAAATGACAGAAACCGAGGTTCACAGGTAAAAAACCATGCCATCATATATTTTTTAAAAACTATCCAAAAAAAACAAAACTATCCAAATTAGCCAGAGCATACTCTGAGGAGACATATTGAGACAGATGCAGGAGTAGAATCTGAGACTCCCAGAAAGGAAACCTGGGAGACCCAGGAGCTGATGAAAGTCATTGAGAACTCAGACCAGCTCCAAGAAATCTCTCATAGGGAAGAGTGTGGGCATCAGCACGTGTCCTAGGCACAAAGACCCCAAGATACAGCTGGGGTCCATGCCAAAGTGCCTACCATAGAAACAGAAGAATTCTGAACGAGTTAAGTTTTTACAGGCAGGCTTAGAGTTTCAAGATAAAAACAGACACAAGGACTTACATCAAGGTTAAGAATCCAACAGCTGAAAGAAACAGACGTCAGAGGGAAAATGAGAAGCTGGAGAGATGCACGCAACCAGGCATAGACAGGATCCCGCCCTGGAAAGCAGCTGCTGCTGTCCTTTATCCATGTTTCTGCTCATGCCCTGAAGTACCCCTCAGTTTTATAGACTCCATACCTCTCAGCTGACAACATGTGGTGCAAGTACAAGGGAGAAATGTCTTTTAGCACCATACTGGGGAGAAGAAGACTTGTTGATCTTCTCTCAGGGCAATAATAACTATCATGTTCTGAACATTCACTGCATGTTTGATTACATGAACCCCATTTCTCATGACCTCTTTGAAATGAGTTTTCTCTTTCCTTATGAATGACCAGCATAAGGCTCCGAGAAGTCAGGTGGCTTGTCCAAGATCACATAGCTTTTGTGTTGTAAAGCCAAGACTGAAATCTATGTCCATCTTCTCTGACATTTCCCATGTTTCTCCAACTCTACAAGTGCTATCTAGTAGAAAAATAATACAAGCCAAACTGCGATTTCTTTATATTTTCTAGTAGCCAAATTAAAATGAAAGCAGTAAAATGACCCAATATATCAATATTTTTAAATGTCCATTAATATCTAATCAATACAAAAATCAGTGATACATTCTTTTTTTGCTTTGTTTTGGTGCCAATTCTTCAGAATCCAGTATCTGCTTTACACACATATCTCAAAGCAGGCTAGCTACAGTTCAAGTGGACTGACTTCCATATTGTAACATCACAAATTATATATTCTCCTTTTCAAGGATTAAAAAGAGAAAGGGTTCACTTTGGGGACACAGGAGTATATAGCTATATGTATATATAGGTGTATGCTAAGTTGCTTCAGTCATGTCTGACTCTTTGACACCCTGTGGACTTTAGCCAGCCTTGTTCCTCTGTCTATGGGATTCTCCAGGCAAGAATACTGGAGTGGGTTGCCATTTCCTTCTCCAATATAGGTGTATATACATATAAAAGGCTCCCCTGATGGCTCAGCTAGTAAAGAATCTGCCTGCAACATGGGAGACCATAATTTAATCCCTGGGTTGGGAAGATACCCTGGAGAAGGGAACGGCTACCCACTCCAGTATTCTGGCCTGGAGAACTCCATGGACAGAGGAGCCTGGCAGACTCCAGTTCACAGGGTTGCAAGAGTTAAATATGACTTGGCTACTAAACCAACAGCATATATATATATGAAGATGATCCACCTATTTTCTCACCTGAGCTTCACCTTTCACCACCCTAATCTTCAACAGATCAAATGGAAATTCTGTAAAGCCTGTAACACTAATTTCAATTTCCTTCTGAACAGGTTTTAATAGAAGTCCCAGGCTTACAGGGCCTCCCTTGTAGCTCAGTTGGTAAAGAATCTGCCTGCAATGCAGGAGAGATGGGTTTGATCCAGGGAAGATCCCCTGGAGAAGGAACTGGCAACCCACTCCAGTATTCTTGCCTGGAGAATCCCATGGACAGAGGAGTCCAGTGGGCTACAGTCTATGGGGTCACAAGACTCAGATACGATTTCATCACTAAACCCCACCTCCCAGGCTTACACCCTTTTCCTCAGTACTTAATTCCCCAAACTTTTGCTGCAGCACTTGTCATTAACAAACACAATCTCTGGCCCAATAAATTCAGTTCCTTGGAAACTGCATTTGTTTTTCCTAGTCATTGCTCTTCTTGCAGATTCAAGAGATTTAAAATACATTTAAATCCAAAATTTGTGTCCTCCACAGGTGTTCCTTCACTGGCTTAATCAAGGAAAACACATCAATTAAGATATTTCCTAACTCCAGCCAACCTGAGCAAAGAAAGCAAACTGCATCCCTGAGGCCCATGCTACAGTGAATTCTGAGTAAACAACTTCTCATTGTGTTATACACCCAACAGTATTCTGCCTGCCACTTGTTGAAATCACAATTGCTTCACAGTGTTGCGTTTTTTTTTTTTTCCTCCCTGTTCTCAGAACAGTGCCTTGTTGTACTTCCAGCCCATACAAGAATATTTTGAATGAGTCTGACTTTGCAAAGACAGCACTTGCAACTGAAAATAGGAAAACATGACCATCTGTTCCTCCCTTCATGTTCAATCTGACAATATCCTAATACAGCTGTCTTCCTCTTTGACTCCATCCTACTCGGCAGCCTGCCTCATTCCACCAGTTTCTCACTTAAGCTTCTTCACTTACATTGTGTCTCTCCACATTCCTCTCCTCCCACTCACCTAACACTACTTTCCTCTGTTTTATCACTTCATGATTCTTATAATCCTCAAGAATACCAAGTTAATTGCTTGCCATTTTCCATTCTTCCAACTCCAGATTTTTCTTTCCCTCAATCCCTCTGCCTAGCACTTTCTGCACTCCTCAGCTACTACCTAACTTTTTGTGGGAAAAAGAAAAAAAAAGGAAAAGAGCTCCAAACCTAAGCTTCTAGGATCAACCTGAAGTTTGCCAGAAGTATGAAAATAAGCCCTACGTTTTGGGGAGGGACAGAGGCTTTCCAGGTGGCTCTAGTGGTAAAAAAAAAAAAAACAAACCCTGCCTGCTGATGTAGGAGCGTAAGATATGTGGGGAAGATCCCTGGGTGGGGAAGATTCACTGGAGAAGTGCATGGCAACCCACTCCAGTATTCTTGCCTGGAGAATCCCATGGACAGGGGAGCCTGGCGGTCCATAGGATTTCAAAGAACCAGACAGGACTGAAGAGACTTAGCACACGCACCAGTGCAAGCACTGGGGAGGAACAGGGGCATAATGGAAAGTGGAGGGGAGGAATGCATAAATGACACTGGTGGCAAGAGTAATTTTCACCTCTGTGCTTAGTCGCTCAGCTGTGTCTGACTCTTTGTGACCCCATTGACTTCTTTGTACATGGGAATTCTCCAGGCAAGAATACTGGAATGGGTTGCCATGCCCTCCTCTGGGGGATCTTCCCAACCTAGGGATCGAACATGTTCTCCTGCATTAAATGCAGATTCTTCACTGTCTGAGCCGCCTGGGAAGCCCCAATTTTCACCTCTATCACTACAGATTTCCAGTGAGTCATTTACCAACTACAGGAGAGATGATAGTAGAGGATACCAACAGCCATCACCACCAGAAATCAGAAATTTCACAAGTTGCCCAACTGTCAGAGAGATACCTTGATTTTTTTCATCTATCCATTCAGTCGAACTCCAAATGACTGATAATTCTAGGAAACAGTTGGCAAATATACTTAGGAGAGATTGACTTTCATATCATGGACCCAGAACTTAGACTTCTTCTTACTGACAAAATGTATAATTTTGCCCAATTTAATTATCTATTCTGAGTACCAGTTTTTTGTCAGCAAAAGGAAGTGATACAGCATCTCTTAAGGATGTCGAATAATAATAGATAAGGGGAAAGTTGAAAGATTAGTTAGTACACATAAAGCTCTGAAAACAGTGCCTTCAATTCAATATAAATATTAGCTATTAACATTGTTGTGCTGTTTTATGAAATATGTATTTATAGTCTAAGATAACTCAGAGAGAATAATCAAACAGCTTACACTTCTTTACAGGAAGCGCTACTCAATGGCACAGAGGTTTTACTTTTTACTATTTGAACAAGTATGAATAAGTTCCTTCTACACAGCAGATTCTTTCAGGATGCTAACTATACAACGGTTCAACCATAAAGATAATCTCCAACTGTGTGAAGCTTACTGACTAAAAAAACCTGGTTTAATTGGATCCTAGCAAATGAAATACTTAGAATATGTACTCTAATCTAATGTAGGAAAGTCAAATTTTGAGAAGCAAAATTTGAATTGGGAAGAAAGAGAAAAAGAGGGAGGAAAATCACTTCAGGACTGCCTTAGGGTCAGTTTAAGTTCAGCTCTAACTTTTTCTTATAACTGATACATTTGAAGTTTCACAGTGTCATAGATAGTAGAAGGGGACATACATACTCATAATGCAATAAAGCACAAAGCCCTCAGGGAATGGCCTTGGGAGGACAGTGGGAATCACTGGACAGGCTCAGTCACTTGACGGATGTTGATTTCTTAATGGCACCTCTGAGAGATGTTTTCTTTTTTGCCTTCTAATTTAAGTGCAGACAAAATTCCTTTCTCTGTGTTTCCTCTTAGTAAAGCTGAGGCCAGGCAAAGAGTCTGATAAACACTAAGGAAATAAAAAAAAGGAAAAACAGAGACAGTATAGATTAACTGGCTTATTAAAGGAAAGTTTCTTCTTTTCAATCTGGTTAACTGCAGTCCTAGATCTCCAGGCCTACCCATTACTCATGAGACCCTCTAAAGCAGAGGTGACCAACCTCGGGCACTGGTCTGTGACCTGTTATGAACCTGACTACACAGCAGAAGGTAAGTGACGGGCAAGTGAGGGAAGCGTCATTGCTATCTATAGTTGCTCCCCATCACTCTCCCATCACCCTCAGATGGGACCATCTAGTTGCAGGAAAGCAAGCTTAGGGCTCCTACTGATTCTGCATTATGTCAGCTGTATAATTAGTTCACTATATTTAACAATATAATAATGATAGGAATAAAATGATCAATAAACATAATGCACTTGAGTCACCCCAAAACCATTCCCCTCACCCTGGTCTGTGTAAAATTGTCTTCTATGAGACCAGTCTTGGTGCCAAAAAGATTGCGGACCACTGACCTAAAGATAGATGAGACACTACCCAAAAAATTTTCCCTTTTCATCTATAGACCTTTCCTCCTATCCCAATTTCTACTAAGAGACTCTTCTTCCTCTAGTCAGATATGTCATGAAAGCTATCTTTAATACATACCTATTTCCAGCGTACAGTATTTTCTGCATGATTAATACTCACATTTTATTCATACATACCACAGAAGTATTTTCCATTGATATAAAAACAAAATAGGCCTGAAGCCCTCAAAACGACAGCTAGCATATATAGGGATTATGAAGCTATTTACTAAACCAGAAGAGCTGACTTTTAAAATGTTATCACTGTTAACAATTTTTAAATAAAACGAATTCTCCTCTTCATCCTAAGTAAACTCTATATAATAGACATTTTGGTTAGTCAAATATTTTCCATAATTGTCCTTGAATAAATATTTGTGTTAAATAAAGCATGTTCCTCAGATAGGAAAATCAAGTTATTTAACAATAATTAAATCATCACTCATAAATCTCAAGTGTAAAATAAAACATAACTATATATTTTTATTTCTGTTGAATCATATTTCTGTAAATATCAATAAATGATAAGTAATAGATTTCTGCCTCCTGGTGGCCATTTGCGGTTCTAAAAAAAAAAAAATATATAGCCTGTGTCTCTTAAAACACAACAAAGAGATTTTGTTTTAGGATTTTGTTTAAAAGGCTACTCATTCTGGAAAGCAATGGTAGGTCAGCTTGGTACCAAGAAGGGAAAAAGTCAGCAGTGGCAGCCAAGGACATGAGTGCCTTCCAAGGGCACCGTGAAACACAGTTCTCCCCTTTTCACCCCATTGGCTTGTAGGTTATAAACAGATGCATATAAACTCAAGTCCTCAGGAAATCAGTTTTGATCAAACTGAAATGTTTACCTGGTAGTTCTAATACATTTATCACAAATATCTTCCCTTAAGCCTCACAGTCCTGTTAACAGTATGGTTGCCTTTAGCCAAATGGAATAATCTTTATAGAGTATTCTTTATATGCATTTTCCTGCAGTAACGTCTCTTGTGTCAGATATGGCCACAGAAAGGTATGCTTCTTTGTTTGGTTAAGTTGCTTCACTTGGCAATAAAATAAAACCTTTGGGAAATATCAATATCATGCCTTGACAGGAACATAGCATTGCTTACTAAAACTATATGTTAGAAATGCAAGAGGTTGGTCAAAATAAAAATTTACTGAGGTGATTTTTAAAACCAGGATTTATCAAAAGCTGAGTCAAATTTTGAAGGGTTTCCTCAGTAGAAATAATAGTGAAATATGTTGCATGTCATGTCACTAACATTTAACTAATAAATAATTAACTTAAATATTTATAAGCTTATGATACAAAATGTTTTTTGAATAGAAGGAACATGTTTCAATTGACAATCTTAGCAGCTAAAATTAATCTGTAAAGTTCTGTAACTTTGAAATTGTTATATAAATTAACTCAAGACTAATTAGACTCCTAAATCATGTTTTTTTGCAATATGAGGGTTTAGTTGGGAAATAAAATATTTATAATTTATTCTATATATCTCGCAGTATTCCTTTGATTAGTGCTGGTCTGCAAAAGGGAAAGAATAGAATGGATATCATTTTAAGCATAAGTAATAAACACAATAAGTTAACTGAATCCAAATTACTAAACTTACTTGTATGTAAAATATTTTGTTAAACACTAGTGAAATTTGTTTGTCTTTTAAACTATTGTTTTGAAATATGAAAGGATTGCATTTCCATTGAAGAATGTCCTCTTATACAGTTAAAGAAACAATGAATTAAGGAGAAGAAATAATAAACTTGACATACAAGGACAACTTTCATTTATCATGACAGCTGTTTAGTATACTTTAATATACATTTTAATTTTAGAGTCTGGGAGTGTAGATGAGGGAGTTGGTGATGGACAGGCAGGCTTGGCGTGCTACAGTCCATGGGGTTGCAAAGAGTTGGACATGACTGAGCGACTGAACGAACAGACATTTTAATTTAAAAAATGTTAATAGAAATATTTAAACATATATCAAGTAAGAAGTAATATAAAGAACTCCTGTCTAGTCATTATCCAGCTTCAACATTATCAATTCTTAGGGAATTTAGTCTCATCTACATTCCCAGACTCTAAAACCCAATGGGATTACTTTGAGGAAGATTCAGACATCATATTGTCTTCATTTTAAATACTTTAGTTTGCATTTCTAACAAAAAAATTGTTTTATATATTATTACTGTAGCATTATTACAACTAAAGAAAAAGAATAATGTCTTATTATCAAATTGTCACTATTCCACTCTACAATGATCTCATAAAATGACTCTATCATTGGTTTGAATCTGAATTCATAAAAGGTCTGTATATTAGAATTTTGAGAAGTCTCTTAAAGTCCCTTTTTAATTATTTAGAATAGCTTTAAATTTGCAGATTGAGCTGACAGTACAGAGAGTCCCTGTCCAAAACCAGCACAGTTTCAAACCTAACATCTTACACTATTACAATTGTTGTTTAGTCGCTCAGTCATGACTGACTCTTTGAGACCCCATGGATTGCAGCATGCCAGGCTTCCCTGTCCTTCACCATTTCCCAGAGCTTGTTCAAACTCATGTCCACTGAGTCAGTGATGCCATCCAACAATCTCATCTTCTGTTGGATCTTACACTATTATGGTACATTTGTTCAAATTAACAAATATTGATACATTATTAAGGACTAAAATTTATATATTATTCAGATTTCCTGGTTTTTACCTAATGTCATTTCTCTGGGATTTTATTCAGGATATCACATTATGTATCAGTTCAGTTCAGATCAGTCACTCAGTCGTGTCTGACTCTTTGCAACCCTATGAATCACAGCATGCCAAGCCTCCCTGTCCATCACCAACTCCCGGAGTTCACTCAGACTCACGTCCATCAAGGCAGTGATGCCATCCAGCCATCTTATCCTCTGTCGTCCCCTTCTCCTCCTGCCCCCAATCCCTTCCAGCATCAGAGTCTTTCCAATGAGTCAACTCTTTGCATGAGGTGGCCAAAGTACTGGAGTTTCAGCTTTAGCATCATTCCTTAAGAAATACCAAGGCTGATCTCCTTCAGAATGGACTGGTTAGATCTCCTTGCAGTCCAAGGGACTCTCAAGAGTCTTTTCCAACACCACAGTTCAAAAGCATCAATTCTTCGGTGCTCAGCATTATGTATACTTATTGTCAGATCTCCTGAGGTGCTTCTAGCTTTGGCAGTTTTTTAGACTTATCCTTCTTTCAAATGACTTAATTTTAATGAGTACTGGTCAGGTATTTTGTAAAATATCCCTTAGCTGAAATTTGTCTCTGACATTTTTCTCAGGGTTAGACTCAGGTTCTGGGTTTTTAGAGAGAAGATCATAAAGATGAAGTGCCATTTTCATCACATCGTATCAACATATGCCACATATTTGATGTCATGTTGATGTCGACTTTGATTTCCAGGCAGAAGTTTTTTCTGTCAGGTTTCTCCTTTGAAAAGTTATTCTTATTCTTTCCCATTTCTAGGCTGTACCCTTTAGAAAGAAGATGTGTGATATTTAGAAAGAAGATGTGTGATCATCATGTACAAGCCCACGCGAAGGAGTGGAGAGTGATATATTCACTCCTTTAGGGATTCTGCATGGAGATTTGTCTCTTTTCCCCCATGCGTTTATTTATTCCATATTCATGGGTCATATATATTTATATTTTGGGTTGTATTCTAAATAATTTAATATGTAATGCATGCATGTGTGGATGCTAAGATGTGTCCAATAATTTGTGACTATGGACTGTATAACATATAGATTCGGAGAAGGCAATGGCACCCCATTCCAGTACTCTTGCCTGGAAAATCCCATGGATGGAAGAGCCTGGTGGGCTGCAGTCCATGGGGTTGCTGAGAGTCAGGCACGACTGAGCGACTTCACTTTCACTTTTCACTCTCATGCATTGGAGAAGGAAATGGCAACCCACTCCAGTGTTCTTGCCTGGAGAATCCCAGGGACAGAGGCGCCTATGGGCTGCCGTCTATGGGGTCGCACAGAGTCAGACATGACTGAAGCAACTTAGCAGCAGCAGCAGCAGCAACATATAGATTGTAGTCTGCCAGGTTCCTCTGTCGATGGGTTTCTCCAGGCAACAATACTGAGTAAGTTGCCATTTCCTCCTCCTAGGGGTCTTCCTGACCCAGGGATCAAACCAGGGTCTCCTGCATTGCCATGCAGGTTCTTTACCTTTGAGCCACCTGGGAAGCCCTATATATAATAAATAATGCAAAACAAAACTGTTTTGTTTACTACTCAAGTAGTTTCCAGCTTTGGTCACTGGAGATTCTCTCTATTGCCTCCTGTGCCTCTTTACCTACTTTCCCAATGTGGAGTGTTTTTGAGGGCTTTCTTCCTTTCTGGAATTTCAAGATGATTTAGGGATAGTTTGTGTATTTCTTGCCCTGTCTCAAAAATCTTTCATTTCTCCAAGAATCCCTGGCTGTTTTATGGGAGAAGAGGATTAGAAACTAAGATCTGGGTGCTAAATGTGCACATTGCCACTGTAGTCTCCTAAATTTGTAATGATTTCTTAAATTTGCATACATTAAACCTCGATCTTTGGGCAGTAAAGTTCTACCTGTTTTACAAATGCATAATGTTATATATTCAGTATTGCAATATTGTATACAGTAGTTTTGCCACTCTAAGAATCACATGTGCTCCACCTACTCAAGTCCCCAGCCCCTGAACTCCAAACAGCCATTGAAGTTTTTACTGTATCTGTAAGTTTGCCTTTTCCAGAATGACATATAACTGAAATTGTATATTATAGTACAAAGCCTTTTCAGACTGGCCTTATTCATTTAGCAATATGCATTTAAGCACTCTGCAGTTATCTATGTCTTTTCATGACTTGAGAGCTCATTTCTTTTTATAGCTGAGTAATATTGCATTGTCTTGTTTTTGTTGACAGTACAGAGCTTCTCCATCTTTGGCTGCAAAGAATATAATCAACCTGATTTTGGTGTTGACCATCTGGTGATGTCCATGTTCTAGTGGTGTTGCCCACTTTCTTCAATTTAAGTCTGAATTTGGCAATAAGGAGTTCATGATCTGAGCCACAGTCAGCTCCCGGTCTTGTCTTTGTTGACTGTATAGAGCTTCTCCATCTTTGGCTGCAAAGAATATAATCAATCTGATTTTGGTGTTGACCATCTGGTGATGTCCATGTGTAGAGTCTTCTCTTGTGTTGTTGGAAGAGGGTGTTTGCTATGACCAGTGCATTTTCTTGGAAAAACTCTATTAGTCTTTGCCTTGCTTCATTCCGCATTCCACCCCTCACAATATCTCCCTCCCTTCCTGTTTCTCTCTACTTCAAACCAGACTTTGCCTCTGTCAGAGTCCCTGCAATAGCCACTCAAGTCATAACCTCACTTCTGTGGTGAGCCGCCTACAGGCGTTTCTTGTTTCCTTAGAGTCTCCTGGCTTCTCTCCTGCCCTCTAAATTCTCTTATCGGGGAATTTTCAGTGGATAGTGGGACAATTTATACGATTGATTACTGTATTACTCAGCTCAAATGACTATGTTCCCTGTAGATGGTTTCAGTGACAGAGCATACAAGTATATCACTCACAGCTGATTAAAATGTTTGTGATCATTTCTACGGGAAAAAAAAAAAAGTTCGGCATCTGTTCTTTTGGTTAGAAATATAAGCTCATTGTTTTCTCTGTGGGAAAATCAGGTATGACTTAAGACTCTGCTAACAAGCAACCCTCAGGATCACCTATACTCTATTTCTGTGGGCATGTTTAATCCTCTGCCAGTATGAGTGCCAGTTTTAACTAATCAAAATATGCACTGACCTAGAATGCTCGGGAATGGAGCAAATCGGGTCGGATGGAAGTGTAATTACTATTATACTGACTAATAGACACACCTCCAATGCCCTTTGATGCAACTTCTACAATAAATTCAAACTAGCATGAGCCTCATTTTATTGAGAATGGCTTTGGCTTATACTGTCTTAATGAGCTCTATCATATAACTCCTGAAAGTCTATTTTTACTTGAGTCTCTTTCCATTTTAATTGGTAATTCCCTGTGGGCTTTCCTACAGAATGTTTAAGATGAAAGAGTGAAGTAATTTTTGGCTAACAAAATTACAAAACTTTTCTTCATTTCCTCTTCTGGATGAAAGGAACACATTGGTCGTTCAAGAATCAACCCAGATCAAAGTTCTTCTTCGTTCATCATGAGCCACGCTGCTTTATTTTGATGCAGCTAAAGAGGTTATTTCTCCCCTGTCACCTAAAGAAACCATGTTTCCGGTCTCAATTGTATGCAAATAAACCCTGCTCTGTGCACCATAATAGCAATACAAAATAAATTCACAGAGGGAATTTCAGAGAGAGGTTTTTATACCTGCACTTTGACCATGAGGGGTGATCCAATTTCTCCCACATTAGCTATTTATCATTTTAGATTTGTTTAATTTGCGTACACATTCTGTTTTAAATGTAGTGTTATAAAAAAGAAATTTAGGGATTTTCAAATAAAGCGGCACAGCTGTTTTGTTATTCATTCTCTACCATAAATTCAACTAGCTGGAAAGTGAAGCCTGTTTTAAAATAAACTCTTCAGATTTCCTTTTAATGAATAGCCCGTGTGTTCATCTTCCATTTTCTGGATGGAAAAATACATCTAAGATACTTTATTTCACTTGATGATAAATATTGTTCTGAAACCATAAAACCCAGGGAAGGTTGGTTATTTTTTAAAATAGCTTTCATTAACATAGTTCAGGAAGCCAGTGCTTCAAGAAAGTTGTTTAAAAAAGCAAACATGCCAGAGATGGATCACCTGGGAGGATGAAGCAGAAGACTGGTAGTTCAGAATTAGAAGACAGATAAATACGAGATATCCTTGATACCAACTTGGGCAGCGAATGTGAGAAATGAATAGCTTGTTTATTTTTTTCATCCAAGCCCTGGGCCTGTATCAGGCTGGATGTGGTTCACAGTTCTGGGTTCAAGTCTCAACTCTTGCTTATTAGTTAACCAAGTGACCTTGGGCAAGTCATGTATGCTGGCCTGTAGGAAATGCTGGGACTTTGCTGTCAATCAGATGGAGACCCAGGACTTGCTTGTCAGTGTTTAACAGCTGATTCTCCAGGAATAAGCAAACAAATCAACCAACCCTGGTTTGCCAGTTTCTGTGGTGCAAATGCTTCCACCGTGGCCAACTAAAGCTATCTACATGAGCTCCCGGAGCAGAGTGGGAAAAAGATATGCACAAACCAGTTCTTTCCAGGTATCTCCCCATATAACTCAAGCTGCTCCTAGCAATCCCCTGCTTTGAGGCCATTTCTGGCTCTACCAGTTAACACATGGGGTCAAAGCAAGTTATTTAACGTCTCTACATCTTGGTTGTCTCATTTTTAAAATGTTGACCATAAACAAAGTTTACAGGGCCATTTTGAGGGTAAAGTAAAAGGCAGTGAGTGCAGAGCCTGAACTAGTAGGTCTCAGTAAACAGGATTCCCTGACGTAATGACTTAACGATTCTGTCTCTCTCCTGCTCCTTTTTGAAGGCGAATTCTTCAAAAGGACAAGTGAGTATTTGTTCTCGTTTGTTCTCTACTCTCTCCCTCAATCCATTGCTATCTGGGTTTCACTAACAGAGCTTCTAAAAAGTAATTTCTTTGTGGTAACCAGATTTTTTTCTCCTGAATCCAGTGAACATTTTCCGGGTGCTTATTTTATTTAACTGTTCTGTGACATTTCACAGACTTGACCAATTTCTTCTTCCGTCTTTCTCCTTCTCTTGGATTCAGAGATAGAGGATCCTGTTGATTCTCACAAGACAACACTGATAGATCTTTCTTAGGCTCTAGCCTCTGGCTTCTTTCACTGTGTTCTTTGCTCACGTTAGGGATTTACCAAGGACGCACTCCAGCCTCTTCTCTTCCTACACCCTTGTTCCCCTTTGGGCAGCTTGTTCATAACCAGGGTTTCAACTCTCATCCAGGTACCGATGGCTTGAAAGGCAAGCCTATGTCTCAGACCTCTCTCTGGAGTTCCAGTCTTGTAATGCCTGCTGCTTATTTAACATTCTTGACATTTCTGCCTTCATATCTCATAGATCACACTACAATCAACAAAGATATAACTCAGTTTATCATTTTCCCCACCAGACTTGTCCCTCCTCCAGTGTTCCCCACACAGGATGCACTATTCACCTTAATTCTTAGTCTGGAAACCTAGGAGTCGTCTTCCTCTACCTTCCATATCCAACCAAACAGGCCAATTCTATCTTGTAAATGTATCTGCATTCATTCCCTTAGCTCCCTCGGTAATGACACTGTCTTAGTTAAGATCCCTCAGACCTTTACCCTTCCATTCGTATAATTAAAGTGATATACTTCCTGATTTTGCTGTCACCAGTCAATTCTTCCTCTAATCCAGACTTCCTCTGGAGGATTTTTATAAAATGCAAATAGACTATGTAATGCCTTGCCCTTCATCAGTTCCCCACACCTGCTGCATAAAGTCCAAACTCCATGGAAGGGCAAAACAGCCCTTGTTCTCGCTATCTCATCTTACTTTTCTGACCATGCTTCTTCTTGTCTTTGTCTTCCTGGAAAGCCAGCTCTTTCTGCTTTTCCACCTAGTGAATTCCAATTATTTCTTTAAGTACCAGCTCAAATCTCCCCTCTTCCATGAACCCTTCTTTGAAATCCTCATAACACCTAGTATGTGATTCTCTAAAAGGCAAACTTCATACTGGATTCAGAGAAGGAGATGGCAACCCACTCCAGGATTCTTGCCTGGGGAATCCTGTGGACAGAGGAGCCTGGTGGGCTGCAGTCCATAAGGTCGCACAGAGTTGGACATGACTGAAGCGACTTAGCATGCATTCATGCATTGGAGAAGGAAACGGCAACCCACTCCAGTATTCTTGCCTGGAAAATCCCAGGGACAGAGGAGCCTGGTGGGCTGCCGTCTATGAGGTCGCACAGAGTTGGACATGACTGAAGCAACTTAGCAGCAGCAGCAGCATACTGGATTATAATCATCTCTATGCACCTGTTTTTCTCACCCAGCTGAAAGTGAATGAATTGAAACATTAACACCATGTCTTATTCACCACTGCACCCCCTGTATCAAGCACAAAGCCTGGACCACAAAAATGTTTAGCAAATTGAATGTATCAACTTATAAACACTCCCCCAGATTTATTCTCTGCTCCATTTGTGGTGCCAAATGAGATGGAATCAAGATATGAGTTTTTTTAAAAATTGAGATCTATACAACTGTGTCTCTTTTGCTGTCTTGCGTACAGGTTTATCATTACCATCATTCTAAATTCCATATGTATGTGTAAGTATACTGTATTGATGTTTTTCTTTCTGGCTTACTTCACTCTGTATAATCGGGCCTTTTGGACTCTGTGGGAGAGGGAGAGGGTGGGATGGGTTGGCAGAGTGGCAATGTAACATGTGTGATATCATAAGCGAAACGAATTGCCAGTCCAGGTTTGATGCAGGATGCAGGATGCTAGGGACTGATGCACGGGGATAATCCAGAGAGAGGGTGTGGGGCTGTCTCTTATACACATCTTATTTGGGAGAGGGAGAGGGTGGGATGGGTTGGCAGAGTGGCAATGTAACATGTGTGATATCATAAGCGAAACGAATTGCCAGTCCAGGTTTGATGCAGGATGCAGGATGCTAGGGACTGATGCACGGGGATAATCCAGAGAGAGGGTGTGGGGCGGGAGGGTGGAGGTGGGGGTCGGGATTGGGAGTTCATGTACACTCACTCATGGCTAATTCATGTCAATGTGTAACAAAATGAATACAGTATTGTAAAGCAAAACAAACTAAAAAATAAAAATTAATTAAAAAAAATTGAGATCTAATTGACATTAGTATTATATTAGTTTTAAGTGTACAACATAAAGATTCAATATTTGTATATATAGCGAAATGATCACCACAATAAGTCTAGTTAACATTTGTCACGCACATAGTTACAGTTTTTTTTTTTTCTTTTTTTTCTTGTGATGAGAACTTTTAAGATCTACTTTCTTGTTTTGTTGTTGTGGTTGTTTTGCTGTTTAGTTGCTAAGTCATGTCTGATTCTTTGCTACCCCATGGACATAGACTGCCAGGCTCCTCCATCCGTGGGATTTCCCAGGCAAGAATACTGGAGTGGGTTGTCATTTCCTCTTCCAAGGGACCTTCCTGACCGAGAGATCAAACCCACAGCTCCTGCATTGGCATGAGCATTCTTTACCACTGAGCTACCAGGGAAGCCCTCTACTCTCTTAGCAACCTTCAAATATGTAATATAATATTATTAAATGACAAGAGCTTTTGTAAATTCTGAACAAGTTAGGATGATATGCATTTTCAACCTTGATTCTAACTGGAATACTGATTCTCCAAGTGAGAATAAAACATGTAGAATATTACAAAATATTAAAATCCAAGAAATGTAGGCTTTTCAAGAATGACATTTAAAAACATATTTGTCACAACATAACCTGGCTGATTACTCCATATGTTTAATGTTGGTCACCAATAATTAAGACAATGACAAATTAGGTCTCCTCATGCTTATTTTTGAGAGTTTCCTGAAAGTGTATAAGAACTATGACAAAAAGCACTACAAAAATAGTAACAGTACAGAAAAAAATCATGCTAAATATGCATCCACTTGAAAATTTGCGTTCAATAACTGAGTACCCTATAAGAGTGAACATGCTATTCCCACACAGATGGAAAGATTTATTCAGCATCTAACATTTTTTAAATCTGAATGACAGCATGTACAATGTATGTTTAAAAGTTTTAAAAATGAGATGCTATTGCTGTTTTAGAACATGTCAAAGAAGTGAAAAGCCCAGTTAAAGAGTAAGTAGCAAGAACTGAGCTTGTAAAGCATATGTTCTACCATTTGCTGAATTTCCAATAATAAGTTTCGCCTTTGAGTTGAGAGAAAAATAACGTTGTTCTTTACCAGTAACTTTTCACAAATTATGAAAGGAAAACAATTCTTAAATTTTTGTGATGCTCACAAAGAGTCAGACATGACTGAGTGACTTCACTTTCACTTTTCACTTTCCTGCATTGGAGAAGGAAATGGCAATCCACTCCAATGTTCTTGCCTGGAGAATCCCAGGGACAGGGGGAGCCTGGTGGGCTTCCGTCTATGGGGTTGCACAGAGTCGGACATGACTGAAGCTATAGCAGCAGAATGTCATAAATGGGACTGGTGATGGAAGTAAAGTCTGATGCTGTAAAGACCAGTATTGCATAGGAACCTGGAATGTTAGGTTCATGAATCAAGGTAAATTAGAAGTGGTCAAACAGGAGATGGCAAGAGTGAACATCGACAAATGGACTGGAATGGGCGAATCTCATTCAGATGACTATGATATCTACTACTGTGGGCAAGAATCTCTTAGAAGAAATGGAGTAGGCCTCATAGTCAACAAGAGTCCAAAATGCAGTACTTAGGTGCAATCTCAAAAATGACACAATGATCTCTGTTTGTTTCCAAGGCAAACCAATTAATATCACAGTGATCCAATGCCCCAGTCAGTAATGCTGAAGAAGCTGAAATTTAATGGTTCTAATGAAGACCTACAAGACCTTCTAGAATTAACACCCAGTAAGGATGTCCTTTTCATCATAGGGGACTGGAATGCAAAAGTAGGAAGTCAAGAGCTACCTGCAGTAACAGGCAAACTTGGCCTTGGAGTACAAAACAAAGCAGGTCAAAGGCTAACAGAGTTTTGCCAAGAGAACGCACTGGTCATCTCAGACACCCTCTTCCAACTGAAATCAGATTGATTATATTCTTTGCAGCCAAAGATGGAGAAACTCTATATAGTCAGCAAAAGCAAGACCAGGAGCTGACTGTGGCTCAGACTATGAACTCCTTATTGCAAAATTAAGACTTAAATAGAAGAAAGTAGGGAAAATCACTAGACCATTCAGGTATGACCTAAATCAAATTGCTTATGATTATACAGTAGAAGTGACAAATAGATCCAAGGGATAGATTTTATAGACAGAGAGTCTGAAAAACTATGGATGGAGGTTCGTGACATTGTATAGGAGGCAGTGATCAAGACCATCCTCAAGAAAAAGAAATGCAAAAAGGCAAAATGGTTGTCTGAGGAGGCCTTACAAATAGCTGGGAAAAGAAAAGAAGCTAAAGGCAAAGGGGAAAAGGAAAGATATACCCATTTGAATGCAGAGTTCCAAAGAATAGCAAGGAGAGATAAGAAAGCCTTCCTCAGCGATCAATGCAAAGAAATAGAGGAAACAACAGAATTGGAACGACTAGAGACCTCTTCAAGAAAATTAGAGATACCAAAGGAACATTTCATGCAAAGATAGGCTCAATAAAGGACAGAAATGGCATGAACCTAAGAGAAGCAGAAGATATTAAGAAGAGGTGGCAAGAATACACAGAAGAACTATGCAAAAAAATACCTTAATGATCGAGATAACAACGATGGTGTGATCACTCACCTAGAGTCAGACATCCTGGAATGTGAAGTCAAATGAGCTTTAGGAAGCATCATTACAAACAAAGCTAGTGGAGGTGATGGAATCTCAACTGAGCTATTTCAAATCCTAAAAGATGATGCTGTGAAACTGTTGTACTCAATATGCCAGCAATTTTGGAAAACTCAGCAGTGGCCACAGGACTGGAAAAGGTCAGTTTTCATTCCAATCCCAAAGAAAGGCAATGCCAAAGAATGTTCAAACTTCTGCACAATTGCACTCATCTCGCATGCCAGCAACATAATGCTCAAAATTCTCCAAGGTTTCAGCAGTATGTGAACTGTGAACTTCCAGATATTCAAGCTGGATTTAGAAAAGGTAGAGAAACCAGAGATCTAATTGCCAACATCTGCTGGATCATTGAAAAAGCAAGAGAGTTCCAGAAAAATATCTACTTTTATTGACTACACCAAAGCTTTTAACTGCGTGGATCACAACAAACTGTGGGAAATTCTTCAAGACATGGGAATACTAGACCACCTTACCTGCCTCCTGAGAAATCTGCACCAGGTCAAGAAGCAACAGTTAGAACTGGACATGGAACAGACTGGTTCCAAATCGGAAAGGGACTATGTCAAGGCTGTATGGTAAAGAATCCAGCTGCCAATGTAGGAGACATGGGTTTGATCCGTGGGTTGAGAAGACACCCTGGAGAAGGAAATGGCACCCTCTCAAGTATTCTTGGGCTTCCCTGGTGGCTCAGAGGTTAAAGCATCTGCCTCCAATGCGGGAGAAATGGGTTCAGTCCCTGGGTTGGGAAGATCCCCTGGAGAAGGAAATGGTAACCCACTCCAGTATTCTTGCCTGGAGAATTCTATGGACAGAGAAGCTTGGTAGGCTGCTGTCCACGAGGTGGCAAAGAGTAGCACACGACAGAGCGATTTCACTTTGTTTCTTTCAAGTATTCTTGCCTGGGAAATTTCATAGTCAGAGAAGCCTGGTGACTACAGTCCATGAGGTCACAAAGAATCAGACACAACTCAGCGACTTAACAACACCACCATCTTAAATGAAAAGAACGCAAAGTCATTTTGAAACATTCATTATCATCCCTACTGATAACTCCGTTAGAAAGTGAAGTCGCTCAGTCATGTCTGACGCTTTGTGACCCCATGGACTGTAGCCTACTAGGCTCCTCAGTCCATGGAATTTTCCAGGCAAGAGTACTGGAGTGGGTTGCCATTTCCTTCTCCAGGGGATCTTCCCAACCCAGGGATCAAACCCATGTCTCCTACATTGGCAGCTGGATTCTTTACCATAGAGGTAGAGGCTTTACCGTCTGAGCCACCAGGGAAGTCCTCCATTAGGACTATTCTTTACTTAACACTTAGCTGAATTTGAAAGTGTTCTCCTTTTTGGAAAAACTGGAATAATATCTATTTAACAGATGGTGTCTCTTGATAGTCTAGCTTAGTAAGCCTTTTAATATCTCTTTTTCTAAATAATAATTTATGAAGCACTTTTCTCTGCAAGAATTCGTCTTTGTATTTTTGCTGTTGCCTTTTAAAAAACAAGAATTCCTAACCTCAAAGGGATTTTTTTTGTCCTAAGAGAAAAGTAACTTCACACTGCATAGAGTTTTTATGTAGAAATCTATGGGATATAGCTGGTTATTTTTTTCTATTTTTTTTTTGGTCAGGACAAACAGATAATTGTTGATCTTGGGAACTTGCCTCCTGGCATTTTTCTATTTACCATTTCACCTCCGTATATTTTTAATATTCTTTACCAACTCAAACAGCCAAATTTAGCTTTGATGTTGCTGGCCACATTTTATGAATTTGACATAGGTTTCCAAATTCAATGTCAAGATGCATATGCTTTGAATTAGCTTTTGAAAATGGCTAAGCTTACCACGCTGCTAAGTCACTTCAGTCGTGTCTGACTCTGTGCGACCCCAGAGACGGCAGCCCACCAGGCTCCCCCGTCCCTGGGATTCTGCAGGCAAGAACACTGGAGTGTGTTGCCATTTCCTTCTCCAATGCAGGAAAGTGAAAATTGAAAGTGAAGTCGCTCAGTCGTGTCTGACTCCTAGCGACCCCATGGACTGCAGCCTACCAGGCTCCTCCACCCATGGGATTTTCCAGGCAAGAGTACTGGAGTGGGTTGCCATTGCCTTCTTAGCTTTTGAAAAATTGTATCAGGTTATATCAAAAAGAGCATCAAACTTGAAACTATAGCCAGGGTTCCGATCAGGTTACAAACAACTTTCTCCCACAAGAAGCTAAATGGACTATAGAATAATTTTATTTCACTGTCTTTACTAAATAACTCAGTCTAAACTAACAAGCTTTGGAACCTGATTCATTCAGTTATATAATGAAATATGAGCCATTTAGGAATTTTTTTAGTGTTGATCCATATGCAGATTGTAGAGCATTTTAATAAAAAACTGACAAGTAGAATCCGACACAAAATTGAGAACCTTAGGAATGATCCAACCAACTTTTCAGGAATTTCTTATCAACATCTCTCGCATACAACAGAAGTTAATACCATATCACAAAGCAATTATACTCCAGTAATAAAATTTTAAAAAAACTATTATAAAAAACAATCCCTTGCAGGTGATGGCCCAACTTCGGTAAAGTGTTACTCACATAAGTTCATTCTTCCCAGTCCTGGAGAAGTTTCCTTGTCAGGATGTTATTTCTTTTTTTGAGTAAAAACATACCTCTGTAACTTTCATCTTAGTGCGAGATTCTTTAAACAAAGAATTTGCAACCCACTCCAGTAGTCTTGCCTAGAAAATCCCATGGACGGAGGAGCCTGGTGGGCTGCAGTCCATGGGGTCTCGAAGAGTCAGACACGACTGAGCAACTTCACTTTCATGCATTGGAGAAGGAAATGGCAACCCACTCCAGTGTTCTTGCCTGGAGAATCCCAGGGATGGCGGAGCCTGGTGGGCTGCCATCTATGGGGTCACACAGAGTCGGACACGACTGACTCGACTTAGCAGCAGCAGCAACCAACCTTCCTCACTCAGTAGGGCGTCCCTGGTGGCTTAGTGGTAAAGAATCCAGCTGCAGTGCAGGAGCCCACCTGCAGTGCATGTGACACAGACTGGATCCCTGGGTCAGGAAGATCCCCTGGAGGAGGCAATGGCACCCACTCCAGTATTCTTGCCTGGAGAATCCCATGGACGGAGGAGCCTGGTGGGCTACAGTCCACAGGGTCACAAAGAGTCGGACACGATTGAGTGACTTCACTTTCTTTCTTTCTTGCCTTGGAAACCCCATCGACAGAAGAACCTGGTGAGCTACAGTCCAAGGGGTTGAAGAGTCAGACAACATAGTGACTAAACCACTACCATTACCAGTCACTCAAAACTGAGGGTCCTGGAACTCCCTATTTTTCTCTACCATATTTATTCTTCTAAATTCTTTCTCCTACAGCTGGGAGATGGACCCACTATAAGCAAAAGGATGCTGGGTTGTGCTTAGTTGCTCAGTCATGTCCAACTCTTTGTGATCCCATGGGCCAGGCTCCTCTGTCCATGGAATTCTCCAGACAAGAATACTGGAGTGGGTTGCCAAGCCCCCTTCTAGGGGATCTTCCCAACCCAGGGATTGACCCAAGTTTCCCACATTGCAGGCAGATTCTTTACCATCTGAGCCACCAGGGAAGTCCCAAGCAAAAGGGTGTATTGTCTAATTCAGCAGGCAGGACACAGAATCTCAGCAGATAATGAATACAAAGAAATCCAGGCAGGAAGTAAGAAGCAGGGATGCCTATGATGTTATTGGTATCTCAGGCACATGCTTTATAGAGATGGAGACATTCAGACAGGAACCACTGAACATGGTTATACTTATGGCCACATTGGCAATGGTTATGTCTCAGTTTGAAAACTCAGACTGTCTTTGCGAATGCAGATTTCCTGAGGGCAGGATTTGTGTTCTTTGAAATGATGAGGAGCCAAAAAATTTTCCCTAATAATTTGAGCTCTGTGTGTCAGCTATCCTTTTTTTTTTTTTCCCCAAATTTTATCTTTCTTCACAGCTATCCTTGACTTCACTTTCTCGTAGAAAGTTTCTTGTGTTTTCTCATAGAAATAGAACATACTGACAAGCTGCGGGTCAGCTGAGGCAAGTTAGCTCCATTAATGAAGGGAGTTTCCTCAGAACCCTGGGGATCAGTGTTTGCCTTAGAAAGACTTAATTGTTGAAAAGTATTTTATTAAGCAAGAAACCTAACACTTGATTGAAATGACTGCATTTTGATTTGAAAAGAAAGCTTAGGAGGTTGGGACTCTGGGAAGAATAAGGAATGAAGAAATCTGAGTTCTTTTCTTGTCTCTGTTGCTAGTCCTTTGTGTCACCTTGGGCACACAGCATATTAGAATCTACAAGCATGGAGGGGACTTAAAGAGGCAGCTGGTTTAACACTTTGCCCAATTTAGCTTTCAATAAAGTTTCTTTCAGCCCATACCTACAGGATCATAGCAATAGTGGTTCAGAAACAGTATAAACAATTTTCCCCCAAGGAGCAATAATGGAGGTGATCACATCTGTGAGGACACCAGACACTTTCTTGACTTCACTTTTTTTTTTTTGGCATTCATGATAAGGTTTTAAAAGAGCCACAGGGAGAAGCAAACAATAACATTTAAAAGAGAAATCGTGTCTGAGATGAACACTAACAATGGGAAGGAGAAAAGAGACAGGGGCTTAGACTAACATTTTTGGTTTTGGATTAACACAAATTTTGGCTTTCTGTTGACTCCATTGTTTGCAAACATGCATCATGTTAACACATCATTACCAGATCAGAAAAAAAAAAAAAAAGAAAGGAAGCTGAAAGAAGACAGTATTTGGGAGTAACATGTGGTGAAAACTTAGCAAGGGAGGTGGGAATTCCCTGGTAGTCCAGTGCTTAGACTCTGTAGCGTGCAAGCGTTCGATTTCTGGTCAAGGAACTAAGATCCCACATGTGGCAAGATGTGGCCAAGAAACAAATAATAAATAAAAATAAAAAACACTCATTAAAAAAAGAAGGTTAAAAAGTCTTAGGATGGGTGGTGGGCATGCGTACATATGCCAAATTAGAATTCTCTGTGAATACTGACAATTTTAGGGCACTGGGAACTGGAAGGTTGCCCTTATGCAAATTACCTGGCAAATGAAACGTTATCTTACCATACATGACTTTAAGCCAAAAGCCTCGTGATGAAAATATGGAAATGTCAAAATGTATTTCTGTATCAGATAGCGAATATTGGCCCCTACTATGTGCACTGGCATTGTGCTAAAGCACCATTCACTTCTGCATATATATTAGGATTTAGAAGTGGAGAAATTGTAAAATTCTGCCAAAATGTAAAGACTCTTCTTGCTTAAGTAATTGACACCATCCTGAAAAACATCAACTACATAAATGACTTCAAGAAAAATAATTAAGGTTCACAGATATTTAGGGAAATGAAACAGTTGTCAACAATTACAACCTTCACATTTTGAAGTTGGTGGTTGCAACACTTACTTTTTAAATAGGTAATCATGGAAAAATTGAATAACATGCCATCTCATTTTCATTTGAATAGAAAGGTAGGATGAAAAGGACATGACTTATGTGAAAGTGAAAAAGCAAAATGTGTTCATTTATTTTCATTAATTCAAGTCAATCAAGTCTAGATTTAGAAACTACTACATTTTTAAGGCAAGTCTTTGAATACTATAATGCAAATTGGTTGTGTTTTTTTTCAAGGTGGAAGTAAAAACATGACATAAAGCTGAGGCCAATTAGTCAACATCTTACCTGAAGTTGCTCTTTGTTCTCTTCTTTTCTCTACTCTCCCTGCAATAAGAAGTGGCAGATCAGTTGCAATATGCAGCCATGAGAAAATGATGTAACTAAGACAGAAGCCCAGTTTATCACATTTTCCAGACACAGTCACTAGGTCAGCCATGTTCAACATTTTTACCGAGATGACTGGGGACAGAGGAAAGGGCTGAACAATATTTTCAAATCAATTTACAAAGTCAAAAATTAATGAATATGCATTAAATATGCTGCTGGGTTTAAAAAAATCTTGTTAGAGCCATTTACTCAACAGTAAAATTAAGGGTGCAAACCGCACTCATAGAATAAATCCCCATGTTCCATATGAGGGTAAACAGGTAACTAAGATAAGACCGTGCCCTCTTATGACCTACTTGGGAAGATAAAGGCCAGACAATACAACATGAAACAAGATGCGCCTCAAAGGATATGTGTGTGCGTGCTCAGTTGCCCAGTCATGTCTGACTCTCTGCAATGCTGAGGACTCTAGCCCACCAGGCTCCTCTGTCCATGGTATAAATGTTTAAAATATTAGAGGGTGAAATGATTAGTTTTAAGAAATAAAGCGGTGCCCATGAAGTTATGGAGAAAACAGTATTGATTTGACCCTTGAAGACATATGTAATTTGGGGAATTTTAAATCAGGAAAGGATTCTTGACCAAAGAAACAGAATGGGTTCTGTGCATGCATACACGCATGCTACATCACTTCATTCGTGTTTGACTCTGTGACATTATGGACTGTAGCCAGCTAGGTTCCTCTGTCCCTGGGATTCTCCAGGCAAGAATACTGGAGTGGGTTGCCATGCCTTTCTCCAGGGGACCTTCCCAACCCAGGCACTGAACATGTGTTCCTTAGTCTCCTACACTGGCAAAGTGAAAGTGAAGTTGCTCAGCTGTGTCTGACTCTTTGTGACCCTATGGACTGTAGCCCACCATTCCAGGCAAGAATACTAGAGTGGGTTGCCATTTCCTTCTCCAGGGGATCTTGCTGACCCAGGGATAAAAACAGGGTCTCCTGTATTGCAGGCAGACTCTTTACTGTCTGAAATCCCATTGGCAGGCAGATCCTTTACCACAAGTGCCACCTGGGAAGACCTATGGGTTTTGTAGGACAGGGCTACTTGAGCAAGAAGGGTCTCCTTTAGGACTTGCCTTAAGAACTCAAATGAACAGAGTTTTGCATAGGAGGAGGGCTATCTGAGAAGCTGGGCAAGAGGTTGAGTATGTCAGTGGGAGGAAAGAGGAGGGAAGTGATGGGTGCAGAGAGGAGACGGCAGGAAGGCAGAGCTCACAGGGCCCAGGGGTTTACAAACTGTGAAGTGCAAGGGAAAAGGAAAGGTCAAAATGAATGGCTATCTAGGTGTCTCTGGGTGTGGTGATGCAATTCAGGGAAACGGTAAACATGATAGGGACACGGGGATGATGAGTTCAGTTTTAGGCTTAATGAGCTTGAAGCGCTGCAGGGACTTGGAGCTTGGGAGGGCAATTGGAATTGAAACTACAGATGTAGAAAATTGCCATCTTAAGAAGGTGGCTAGAGCTGAAAGGGGAAATAGAAATATACAGGCAGACAGAACAGGGGGCCAGACTGAAGACAGGGACCAAGAAGAAAAAACACGATTTGTGCTTTGTGATGGAGGATGAGGAGAAGACAGAGGAAGCAGAGCACCATGAGACCAACTGAACAGAGTCAGGTACCACAAATAAAGTTTTAGGAAGTATGGAGTGGGGCTACCAACAGCATCCAAAGCAGCTAAGTTCACGGGGTTGTTGCTAGACTGTGAGAGAGAAGTTTTAGCAGAGAGAGGGCAGGGAACACAAGAGGCCTTGAAGGTCTACAGGGTAGTGAGTGATGAGGAAGATGAGGCCGAGGAGGAATGACTTGTCCATGATACTTGCCAAACATGAGTGAGATGGGGCGATAGTTTGAGCAGGAGTTAAGTCAGGTTTCTGGGATACCCTGTTGAGGTGAGAGCCTTGATTCTGTGATGGGTAAGTAAAGGCTACCCTTTTAGCCATCATTTTCTTGTTAGTTGTTAACTTTTAACAGATGGAGCTGGTTACTGAGAGGTTATGGAAGCTGCATGTAAACTTCCTACAAGGCCTTTAAACTATAAGGTGGAAAACATATAAGTCTTCCCTTGTGTAGTTGCCCAAAGGGGAGAATTTATTTAACTGGCATCTTGATTAATTTCATGTTCTATTCATTGGAGTGATTTTCAGAGGACTTGTTTGATGCAATTTGTTTCAATGATTCAAATAGATAAATGGCATGAATAGCACATTTAAAGGTTTCATTCATTACCAAGTGTGATGGGGTATCTCCTCATTCAAGAATTTTATTGGGCAAGCCACTATGTACTTTTGATTATAAATTTTTGTATACTAGGGTCCTCATGAATTTTTACAAAAATGTTATTCAAGTCCTTAATTATTAAAAAAATAATTTAAAAAAGACATCAAAAATTCTTTTCCTTTGAGAGTCTTTAATTTTTATGAGTCATAAATCCTGAAAGCTCACAATGAAAGTACTGAAGGTAAATAATGGGTTATGGTAGACAGTCTTGAAGGTGATCCCAATTATCTTCTTCCCTTCTCCAGGCATTTGTATCCTTGTGTTATCTGCTCCCACACTGAATCAGATTGACTTGTATAACCAGTAGGATTTTGTAGAAATAATGTGATTTCCAAGGCTGTACCTCAAAAAACATTATGGCTTCTGTTTTGTTCTCTCTCAGATTACTTCCTTGGAGAGAAACCAGGTAATATGTTAAGAAGACACTCTTCCTAAGGAGAGACACAGGCGACAAAAAACTGAGGCCTCCTGTCAATATTACTGAGACCTCCTGTCAATAGCCAATGAGGAACCGAGAACTCCAGAACAGCCAATGTGCATTTGGGCCTCTAGCTAATAGCCAATGAAGAATTTAGGCCTCCAGAATGGCCAGTGAGCAACTGAGGCTTCCAGTTAACAGCCATTGAGAAACTGAGGCCTCCTGCCAGCAGTCTTCATCAACTTGCCAGGTTAATGAGCAGCCAGCCCCTTCTGCAGCCCCAGTCAAACCTTCACATGGTTGCAGCTCAGGACACCTTGACTGTAACTTCATGGGAGACCCTGACCCAGAACCACCCAGTAAATCACTCCAGAGTTCCCCACGGAAACTGTGACATGAAAAATGTCTGCTGCTGTTCTCAAGCGCTAAGTTTTGGGTAAATTGTCATACGGCAATACACAACTAATACTTATGGGATAATTTTATTATGAAAGTTTGGGTTAATTTATCATTTAATAGAATATGCGTATGTGTGTGTGTGTGTGTGTGTGTGTGTTAGTCACTCCATTGTGTCTGACTCTTTGTGACCCCATGGACTGTAGTCCACCAGGCTCCTCTCCATGGAATTCTCCAGGCAAGAATATTGGAGTGGGTTGCCATTTCCTTCTCCAGGGGATCTTCCTGACCCAGGAATTGAACCTGGGTCTCCTGCATTGCAGACAGACTCTTTACCAACTGAGCCACAGGGAATATGCATTCAAGGATGTTAATTTTTGCAGATCAATCAGTCTCCCTGCCTTTCTCATCTGTAAAGTAGAAATCAGAGCCTGCTTATCTGGAATGTTGTGAGGATGAAGTAATTTCATATGCAGAGCCAGCAGGAAATGGAGGATTTTTACAAAATACTGGCATTCAAGGTTTCAGAAAGTGAGGCTGGAAGGCATTGTTGATAACAAATTTTCACTGAGATCGCAGTTCTCTGCCCTTATGTCATACAAAAGGGCTTTGTAAACTGTGGCGTTCTATATAAATGTTATGTATTAGTTTTATTATGGTATTAGTTCTTGTATAGGAAACAGATTTCTGTTCTTAGTTACATATACACTAAACTTCAAATTAGAAAAATAAACACTGGATAAATAAGACATCTTATATTTATCAAGAGACACAGAGATTATACCACTTAACTGTAGATAACCCTCTAGGTTTCTTTTTAAGTCTTTTTGCTCTGTATGGGTGATTTTATCTCTCAGTGTTCACCATCACTGGTGTTCAGCATCACTGGAAAGAGATGATGCCGAGACCTACGTCTTTATCTCCAAAATCTACCTAGGTGTTAGGTCCACTGGAAATATCTATATCTGCATTTTCTCCTTCACAAAAGTCCTTAACTTAAATCATTATATCCCCCTCCAAAACTGCTTATCTTTAGTGCTATCCTGCTCAGGCAACCGGACATAAAACCTAAGACTCTTCAGCTCCTGCCATTCACTCACCCTCAGACCATTCTGTTCTCTCTACAGGGCCTTTCAGAGCTGACCTCTCCTTTCTCACTGCCACTGACCTGGTTCATAAACTTGATAATTCTTCCTGTGGTTATTTTCTATAGGCTCCCAACTGATTTCATCAGTTTTATGGATGGTTTTTCCATCCTTTGTGGTCGGTCCCTGTTAAAGATTAAAATACACATTCCTTCATATGAAACTGATGACCCTGGAAGACTTGGTCATGACCTACCTTCTGCTACAACCCCTGAAACACCGTACAGAATACTGACCAATTATACCAGGAATTGGACCTCCCCCTCCAGCTCCCTGTGCATGATGTTTCTACTTCCTGGAATATCCTATAATGTCTTTCCTGCCCATCAAACTCTATTCATCCTTCAGAGCTTAGCTCAGAGGCAGGCCCTTCTGTGATGTCTCTGGCTTTGTGTCACTCCCCCCCATTTCCCATTCCCTGCAGAATTAATCGCCCTTCTTTCTATGCTCCTTTAGCCTTTGGCTTTCCTCATAGCTCAGTTGGTAAACAAACAGCCTGCAATGCAAGAGAGCCTGGTTCAATCCCTAGGTTGGGAAGATCCCCTGGAGAAGTGAAAGGCTACCCACTCCAGTAACTGGGCCTGGAAAATCCCATGGACTGACTGTGTGGTTCATGGGGTTGCAAAGATTGGTCATGACTGAGCAACTTTCACTTTCACTTTAGTCTTTTATTTGTTCCTTTGCTACAGCACTAACTCCAGTGTTTGGTTTATAATCAGTTGCGTGTTTATTTCCCAACTTGACTGTGTTTTCCTTTAGGATAAGAGGTGTATCCTGTGCCTCTCCCTGTCTCCTCATGCCTCACGGTGCCTGGAGCACAGATGCTTGGGATTGAGTGGACACAGAGTTGTGTAATATCCCAACCCTCCTTAAATAAGCTAAAGAACACAAAATCAATTTTAGTGCTGCTAACACTGAGTGCAAGTATAACCAAGAACAGAGCTTTTACCAAGTATTTACATTACAACTGACAACCTAGAAAACTATTACATTAGAAAATTTATCTTAGATAAATTAAGAGAGGCTTTCAGAATAATGAACATGCATTTTGCCCTAGTTGTACTTTATTGTACCAGAGATTCTACTTGAAGAACAAAACATTAAAGTATTGTGCGTACCTTACTTCTGTCTTAAGCTGGATATAGGACTTCACCTGTGAGGAACCAAAATGGGACGGTAATCTCATAAAAATGGAATTTGAAGGGTCTAACTTTTTTCTGAGAAAATGTATTTAGTTGAACATTAAAATGTCACATCTCATGATGATTCATTTATATAAACTGAGTCGATATTTTAAAAAGCTGTTTTAGACTTGGTGTGATATGGTTTCAAGGAGAAACATTAAGTATATACCCACTTGTATCACATTTCAGTACTTCATTACGGAAGTAGTTCCTTAATTGAAGTAATGGTTTCTGGTGTTTTCAAAAAAGAGGCACATAAATGCCTAGCCAGTGATGACTCACCAATAATGAGCAGGGCATTTGTATCACAACTCAGAATCTTATGTCAGTTCTAATGAAAAGAAAATGTGCATGCACACATAGGTATTTATATACAAACAGTGGGTATGTACACAAATGTGCATACATATGCAATGCATGTCAATATGTACACATACATATAAGGCATTACATATATGTACCTGTGCGCATCTTGTAATTTTACAAACAGACATAGTCTAATCTCCAAAATATGCTCTTTCTTCTACCTGCTTCCATTGGTGTGTAATAAAGTCTGTCATAGAATCTTATCAAGCTTCCCTTACTGCACACCAATTTCTCAGTCGCCACTTCTGAGTGTGTGTTCACTCACAGGCATTTTATCTGCCCTGCTCTGAGAGGTATTATTAATCACATCCTGTTGCTAGGATACCTGAGAATGTTCATTTATGTCCGATGTTTCTTTGGCAAAATGCACTATGAAGGAGGCATAGAATCATGACAAGGAAAATTACTGTGCACATGCTACTCATTAAAAAAAAAAAAAAAGTAGAAAGGGCAGGGAGAGTAGCGTAGCTACCAGATAATTTAATGTGAACTCTTATGAATTCTTTTTTAATACCGTTTTGTTTCACTTAGCTTTTAATGGAAAAATGCTGGCAATATTTCTAGATAATGAGAATCTGTAGTACTTTTTTACTTCTTAGGAAAAGTGGAAGGAGGTAGGGTTTTAATTTTGTTTACTTTAGAGAAGGGGCTTTAAAATTTACTTGCTTTGGATGCCTCCATGAGAGATGGGGCTATTAGGTTACAGTGCTCGTTGATTTGCAGAGAGACCCTAAACCCCAGGTCACCACTATTGTCATGTTTAGCTATCTTAATGAAAGACTTATGAGAAAAGTAATCTACAGAATATGCACTTGGGTAATGGGAGAAAAAAATACCTTTATCAATATCTCTAAAAAAATTACTGTTGTTTTGGATATTAGTATTCCAAAAATTCTGGATTATCTTTGGAACATGAATATACAAAATTCACCTAAATGCAAGATTTTCTTAGTCAAATCTCTTCCCAGAGGAAACGGCATGATATAGTGAAATAAATGCCGACTTTGGTGTTAGATGCACTGACTTCTTGTCTTAACCACTAGTACCTATGGCTGTGTTAACCCTGGGAACAAATCATAGAGGATTTCCCCAAAAGGTGTTCTTTTCTGTTTTCTCTTCCTTTTCCAGTACGATGTGTGTGTGTGTACAAGATGTGTATACACACACACACCATACTGGAAAAAGGAGAAGATATATGCATATATATATACACACACTATCTGTTTATCGATAGAGTCTCTACCTATTTCTACCTACCTACCTACCTCTTATATTTCAACTGAAAGCCGAAACAATTTGAGTTTTACTTCCATTATTTTTCTAAGTGGTATTAACAGAGTTCTATTATTGTAATCATGCTAATAACAGTAGCTAATGTTTATGAAACAATATCTATGTGCTCACTGCTGTTATCAGCACATTATGCATGTTAATTATTTTATCTTCACAGTATTATGAGGCTTGTATTATGTATTATGAATATTTTATTATGTTTATGAATACATAATTATGTATTCTGAATTTTTAACCTATTTTCAGGTAAGAAAACATGGTAGAAATTTCTTAAATAACTTTGTCAAATCACTGACATACGAGTGGCAAATAAATAATGACAGGACAAATAATAGTTGGGGTGAAAAGGTAGGGAGGAGTAAGGAGTGCGATACTGATCCATAGGCTATACATAATCAGTCTCTAGGTTTGAAAGTTAGCTTGAATAAATTATTTTTAAAAATATTTGTATTTTAAAAACTAGCTGCCTATTATTTATAAAATTGTTTGCTTGAATGAATGAACTGCTTATTTAAAGTACCTGATCATAGTATATCAGGAGCAGAATGTCGAAAGACCTTCAGATTTTGAACTTTTTTTTAGTAGATTAGTATTTATTTAGTTGTTGTTGTTCCATCGGTAAGTGGCGTCTGACTCCTTGTGACCCAGTGGACTGCAGCATGCCAGGCTTCCTTGTCTCTCACTATCTCCCAGAGTCTGCTCAAACTCATGCCCACTGAGTCAGTGATGCCATCCAACCATCTCATCTTCTGTTATCCCTTTCTCCTCATGCCTGCCATTTTTCCCAGCATCAGGGTCTTTTCCAATTTATTTAGTCCCTACTATGAATTTGGCACTCTAATAACACCTATAATCTTCACAATAAGCTGAAAGCTATTTTAGGCTTGGTGTTATATGACGTCAAGGGAAAATATTAAATATATACTATATATCCATTTATATATTACATTTCAGTGCTAAAGTATAGAACTACTTCCAAGATTGAAGTGATTGCTTCTCACCTTTTAAAACCACAGGTACATATGTGGCAATCCAATGATGTCTCACCAATAATGAGCAGGGCATTTGTATCATAACTCAGTATCTCATGTCACTTCTACTGAAATGAAAATTTTGTGCACACATATAGTTGTATGAATCTCTTGACTCAAGGATTGAATCCAGGTCTCCCATGTTGCAGGCAGATTCTTTACTGTCTGAGCCACCAGAGAAGCCCATGTATGTTTTCAGTTCAGCCGCTCAGTCATGTCTGACTCTTTGTGACCCCATGGACTGCAGCACACCAGGATTCCCTGTCCATCACCAACTCCTGGTGCTTACATAAACTCATGTCCATTGAGTCGATGATGCCATCCAACCATCTCATCTTCTGTCGTCTCCTTCTCCTCCCACCTTCAATCTTTCCCAGCATCAGGGTCTTTTCCAATGAGTCAGTTCTTCCCATCAGGTGACCAAAGTACTGGAGCTTCAGCTTCAGCATCAGGCCGTCCAGTGAATATTCAGGACTGATTTTAAAACAGATGGACTGGTTTTATCTCCTTGCAGTCCAAGGGACTTTCAGGAGTCTTCTCCAACACCACAGTTCAAAAGCATCAATTCTTTGGCACTCAGCTTTCTTTATAGTCCAACTCTCACATCCATACATGACCACTGGCAAAGTGGTGTCTTTTTGGAAAAAGTAATTACTTTTTGGCAAAGTAATGTCTCTGCTTTTTAATATGCTGTCTAGGTTGGTCATAACTTTCCTTCCAAAGAGTAAGCGTCTTTTAATTTCATGGCTGCAGTCACCATCTGCAGTGATTTGGGAGCCCCCTCAAAATAAAGTCTGACACTGTTTCCATTGTTTCCCCATCTATTTGCCATGATGTGATGAGCCATGATCTTAGTTTTCTGAATGTTGAGTTTTAAGCCAACTTTTTCACGCTCCTCTTTCACTTTCATCAAGAGGCTCTTCAGTTCTTCTTTGCTTTCTGCCATAAGGGTGGTGTCATCTGCATATCTGAGGTTAGTGATATTTCTCCCAGCAGTCTTGATTCCAGCCTGTGCTTCATTCAGCCCAGCATTTCTCATGATGTACTCTGCACATAAGTTAAATAAGCAGGGTGACAATATACAGCCTTGATGTACTCCTTTCCCGATTTGGAACCAATCTGTTGTTCTATGTCCAATTCTAACTGTTGCTTCTTGACCTGAATACAGATTTCTCACTTATAAAAATAGTAGGTATACACATATTTATGTGTGTGTGCATGCATATATATATAGAGGGCTTCCCTGGTGACTCAGATGGTAAAGAATCTGCTTGCAATGTGGGAGACCTGGGTTCTATCCCTGAGTTGGGAAGACCCCCTGGAGAAGGGAACAGCCTCCCACTGCAGTATTCTGGCCTGGAGAATCCATGGACACAGGAGACTGGCACGCTACAGTCCATGAGGTTGCAAAGTCAGACCCAACTGAGTAACGTTCGCTTCGTGCATATACATACATATAATGCATTACACATATGTGACCTAATGGAGAACGAAATGGCAACTCATTCCAGTATTCTTGCCTGGGGAAGTCCATGGACAGAGGAGCCTGGAGGGCTACAGTCCATGGGATTGCAAAGACATGATTCAGACATGTCTGAGTGACCAACACACACACAGAAATACATGTGACATACATCCTGTAATTTTACAATCAGACATAGACTAATCTTCAAAACATACTTTTTCTTCTAGCTTTTTCCATTAGTGTGTAATAAAGTCTGTCATGGAACCTCATCAGGCTTCCCTCATTGCATACCAATTTCTCAGTCACCAATTCATGGAGTAGATAAAAATGACTTCCATTTTCTAGTGGAGAAAGAGTCTCAGAATATTTTTTGAAACAGTCTCAAGATTCCAGTTAGTGCTAGCAGGATTAGACTATGAACCCAGAGATTTGCACTTTTTCTGAGCAATATAAGTAATTTGGGGCAGGTCCGTAGAATGGTGAAGGGCTCTTCTGCTTAATCAATGTGATTTATTTACCCTCTTTAAATTGTATTTATCTGGAAATGGGGTTAATACTAGTTCCTACTTAGGGTAATTGTGAGGATTAAACAAAATTTTAATAACATAATTTAATTCATATTTAAATTAAATATAATTTAATAACAATCCCAAATGTTTTGACAGCATAATGCAATCACATTTATAAGGTTCTCACTTCATTTCCTGGGAAATAGCAATGTAACATGTCGCCAGGTGCTTCTTTTTATTGAATGTTCCATGTCAGGTGTTCTCTGGTAACATACAGTATTTCTAAATATTCTCAAGGTCAGTGGCTTTGTTTACACAAATATTATAAAGTTCAGCTTTGGAGAGTTTCTTGATATTTTTACCACCACTTCTGTCTCTCTTGCTTTCCCTTAGAATTTCTAAGTGAGAAATAGCTTTTTACTTGGGTGAATTCCTTTTCTCTCCTCCTCATGTTGTAACTCTTTCCAAATATGAACTGGTTTGATGAAACACACACTGACATGGCAAGACTCTCCCCAGCTGCAAGCTCAGATGACATGATATTAGAGCCCAGGGTGTGTGGTCCAAATCCCTGCCCACATCTGGTACTGACCAGCAGCTATGGAACTGTCAGCAGTCTAATGTGACCTAAATAGAAAGGGAGAGCTTTTCTAGAAACCAGAGGACCTCAATGCCAGAGATAAGCAGATAATACCACTCTAATGGCAGAAAGCAAAGAGGAACTGAAGAGCCTCTTGATGAGGGTAAGAGAAGAATGAAAAAGAACTTGAAACTAAACATTAAAAAAATGAAGATATGGCATCTGATCCCATCACTTTCTGGCAAATACATGGGGAAAACGTGGAAACAGTGACATATTTTATCTTCTTGGACTCCAAAATCACTGTGGATGGTGACTGCAGGCATGGAATTAAAGATACTTCCTCCTTGGAAGAAAAACTATAACAAACCTAGACAGCATATTAAAAGCAGAGACATCACTTTGCTGATAACGGTCCATCTAGTCAAAGCTATAGTTTTTCCAGTATTCATGTATGGATGTAAGAGTTGGACCATACAAAAGGCTGAGCACTGAAGAATTGATGCTTTCAAATTGTGGTGTCGGAGAAGACTCTTGAGAATCCCTTGGACTGCAATGAGATCAAACCAGTCAATCCTAAAGGAAATCAACCTTGAGTGTTCACTGGAAGGACTGATGCTAAAGCTCCAATACTTTGGCCACCTGATGTGAGGAGCTGACTCAGTGGAAAAGACCCTGATGCTGGGAAAGACTGAGGGCAAAGGAAGAAGGTGGGAACAGAGGATGAGATAGACTCAATGAACATGAGTCTGAGCAAACTCCGGGAGATGGTAAAGGACAGGGAAACCTGGCATGCTGCAGTTCATGGGGTCGCAAAGAGTTGGACATGATATAGTAGCTGAACAACACTGCCAGAACTTATTCCTTGAAACAAATAGTAAGATCTTGAACAAGCAACTTGACTTTTCCAAGATTCATAGGTCTCTTTAGTTAGGTAGGTAAATACTATCCTTCAATAATACCTAAAGAAACTGTACACATAGTACTATTTTAACACTTGATCTTAGCCAAAAGGCCGAGAAGCGATAGTACTATTTTAAGTACTATACCATAGGGCAGGAACAGAGGCGCCACTGTAAAGACCAGAAGGTCGAAAAACAACAAAGACCTATTGTATTGCACAGGGAACTCTGCTCCATGTTATGTAACAACCTAAATGGGAAGAGAATTTGAAAAAGAGTAGATACATATATGTGTACAATGGAATCATTCTGCTGTACACCTGAAATGAACACAACACTCTGAATCAACTATGCGTAGATGCATTTGAAAAGTGAGAGTGTGAGTCGCTCAGTCGTGTCCAACTCTTTGTTACCTCATGGACTGTAGCCTTCCAGGCTACTCTGTCCATGGATTCTCCAAGGCAGGAATACCGGAGTAGGTTGCCATTTATCTTCCGGACCCAGGGATCAAACCCAGGTCTCCTGCCATTGCAGGCAGATTCTTTACCATCTGAGCCACCAGGGAAGCCCTGTGCATGCATTTACTCCAATATAACATAAAAAGTTTTTAAAACGACTGTTAAAAATGGCGTGGTTCCTATTTGGTCAGTTGCATATAAAGGCAGAGGAGTATATTATTGACATCTGGATTTATGCTGATGCTGAAAGGGTACTGGCCTCAGGAAACACTGTGATGAGCCTCTGTGCCACTGTGGACCCTCTGCCATCCTCCAAGTTTAGATAAACTCCACTTGCTCTTGTGTCCATTTCTATGTGCTGAGTTGATGTGTCGCTGGGATGCTTAGGTAGAGAGAGCCGTTAGGAGCACACTGCCTGCTGCGAGCTCCAGACAGTGTGGACTGAGCCACAGAAGCTGGCCCTTCAGAAACATATCAGTACCAACAGATCTGGGCCTCCGAGGCTGGCCGTCTGCCTTGGCAGGGCTGACACTCCATCTGCGCTCCCCAGCCCTGGTGTCTGCCCTCTGTCATCGTGTGGAGAAAGCCTGAGAAGAACTGAATACTCAAAGACTTTTCCTGGGCTGACCCCTCTGCAGAGAAATAGGAAAAGCTGTAGGAGAAACAACAGTTTTATGTTCTCTTGGAAATTTTCAAGTACAGAATATCTTCCCACTTATCCACTTAACAAGCACATAATTAATGTGACAAGCAAAGTTCCTTTCAGATTCCCAACATTGGCCTGGGTGAATTAAATCTTAGAGTACCTTCTGATATTCAGAACCTCATTTTTGAAGCAGTTTTTTGTTGGCACAGAAGTGTTTTTTTGGTAGACTTTTAGATGCTGAAGTCAGATTAGGAAAATAAAAATAAAAACCAAACCCAGTGATAGCCAGGTCTTAAACATATCTGAAAAACGGGAATGCTAGTTTTACTAATATATGCTTCAGTTACTGACCAAAGCAGAGATGTGTGCATTGTACTTTCCTTTGTACAATAACATGTTTCTTGTACATTAGATGTCAATAACTATTCTTACATGACAGAATATTCTAGATGTCCTTGGAATCTTCATTATATAAAAGAAACAGGAGTGAATTATTTTGCAAAATAAAGAATATATTCATAATATACTTACTGGGCTTCCCTGGTGGCTCAGCTGGGAAAGAATCTGCCTGCAATGCAGGAGACTTGGGTTCGATCCCTGGGTTGGGAAGATTCCCTGGAGAAGGGAATAGCTACTACTCCAATATTCTGGCCTGGAGAATTCCATGGACTATATAGTCCATGGGGTCGCAAAGAGACACAACCAAGCAACTTTCACTTCACTCACTTCATACTTATTCACTCCTGTGCTAGAATAACGATGACCTTGCTTTAAGAGGTGGAGTCGATTTTCTTCCTACTGAACTGTCCAGGCCTTCATAAATTGCTTAAAGAGTAGGTTACACTGGAACCGCCAGCTTTTTGGCTTGGGACTTGAAAATCAGGTAGCTCCCACTTCCCAAGTCTTTGATATTTGCTCTGAGAAAAGCCAGTCACAGTATAAGAGGTTAGAGAACCTTGAGACCACCATGCTGTGAGGAAGCTCAAGCTACCACACCTACAGGCCCAGTGGAAAGCAAACTGCCTGAACCAAAAATGATCAACAGCTACTGTTCCAGCCTAGGTGCCCAACAGGTGTGATGATGACGCCATCCTGGAAGTGGATTTTCCAACTCCAGTCACCTCAGTGAACACCACATGGAGTAGACAGATTGCCCAGGAATTTTACAAATTCCTAACCTACAAAACTGCAAGCAAAATACATGTGTTTTATACCACTTAGTTTTGGAATACTTTGTTACACATTGAAAGATAATAAAAACAACTCCTTTTCTATTCTGATAGCAAGAATGATTTATGTACCGATCAATATTAGCTTCCCAGATGGCTCAGTGGGTCAAGAATCCACCTGCCATGCAGGAGATGCAGGAGACATGGGTTCGATCCCTGGGGCGAAAGATCCCATGGAGGAGGGCATGGCAACTCCCTCCAGTATTCTTGTCTCGAGAATCCCATGAACAGAGGATCCTAGGCTCACAGAGAGTGGGACATGACTAAAGCGACGGAGTGTGCACACACACCCTTATCAACACATATTGATTTTTTTTCCCTGAAAGCAAGGTTCACCTAGATTCCTTCTTTCCCAAGATGGCTTGTTTAACTATACCTATAGATATGTTCCATTATTTTAGCATTTAAATTTATTGCTTTTCACAAAAAACCCTGTTATTAGTAACAGTGTGGTTAACTTATGTAGAATCTATGTAGATTAATATGTACTTTGGTTTTATAAAAAGTATTACAATATTACCCTTTGTCCAGATTATCAATCAAAAGTAAAGTGGTGACTTGCCCATTATGTAGAGTCTTTTCAGAACTTGTAAACCATCAAATGAGGCAACCATTTGAAACAACAGCATTTAAATATTCATCCAGGCTTTGAAAACTTTCTCGTTTATGGCTGGAATTATACAGAAACCCTTTGAACCGAAGAACTGAAAACATTCAACAGCCATTTCTGCTAAATAATTTAAAATTATCTTTCTTACCCTAGGTAGATTTACTTTTAAAGGATAAACTGGTAGAATCTATATTGAATTAAGAATTTTAATATTATTTAGGGTTCATTTTCTGTATGAAGGCAACAATGGGAAACATTTCATTAAGAAAGGTAATGATACGAGGCCAGTCAGACCCAATGCTTGTGAAGTCAGAGTTGGTTCACTTTAAACACAATTTATTTGGCTCACAGACACAGTCCTGCCCAGCTTTTCATCTGAAGGAAACGAGCATATTTCACTACTCTCTCATCCTCTTAATCATCTCCTCATTAGCCTGTGAAGAAAGCTTTTCAGGGCCAGAGGTGAGCTTCATTTTACTCTTTGAGATGTCAGCACCATTTTCATTCCCTCTAGCCCTGAGTTTTTCCTTTTTTAATCTTTTTAAAAAAATCCTCATCATACTCATCTTTTCCTTACACTGACTTGCATCAAAGGTTTGGGCCTCAGACATTCAGGGAAGCTCTTATTTCATGGAGTGAAGGAAGACCAGGAAGAAAGTATGCTTAGATGAGTGGCTATGGATTTACTGTTTTCAGGCTTTGCAACATACTCTGTGATCTGGTAAAACTATCCTCTGTAGACCTGGTTGACTACTCAAAAGTTTACAAGAAAAGTTGTTAATGATCCAGTCCATTTTATGTGTAGGGGAAGAGGCTTGCCAATACCTGGGACCCTCGGAGAAAGCAATGAGAGAGATGCTGTTGAGCCCCTATGTGATGAGTGGGAAGCTCAGCAGTTCATGTTTGAAGCTCACTGTAAAGAGTGAGCAGAGAGAGGGATGGACCTAGAGGCTGTCATACAGAGTGAAGTAAGTCAGAAAGAGAAAACTAAATATCGTATATTGATGCATGTATGTGGAATCTGGAAAAATGGTACAGAGGATCATAGGATCAAAGCAGAAATACAGACACAGGCATAGAGAACGACTGTATGGATACTGAGGGAAAGGGTGGGTGTGGGAGGAACTGGGAGATTGGGATTGACATATATACACTATTGGTACCATGTACAGAATAGATAACTAATGAGAACCTACTGCATAGCAAAGGGAACTCCACTCAATGCTCTGTGGTGACGTAAATGGGAAGGGAATCCCAAGAAGAGGGGATATATGTAAACGTGAACAGCTGACTCACTTTGCTGTACAGCAGAAACGAATACAACACGTACAGCAATTAGGTCTGTGCTGTGTGCTCAGTTGCTCAGTTGCGTTCTACTCTGTGTGACCCCACGGACTGCAGCCCACTAGGCTCCTCTGTCTATGGAACTTTCCAGGCAAGAATACTGGAGTGGGTTGCCGTTTCCTACTCCAGGGGATCTTCTTGACCCAAGGATCAAACTTGGGTCTCTTGCGTCTCCTGGCTTGGCAGGTAGATTCTTTACCACTCACTAAGCCACCTGGAAGTCCATAAAGCAACTATACTTCAATAAAAATTATTAAAAAAAAAAGGCAAACAAGAAACTCACGGTCAAGGGAAGGGCTGTGGAAAGCACAGACTGTCAACTGGTACAATGGATGCAGCCTCTAGCAGGGGCTGGAGTGGGCCTTTACCTAATAACAGAGACAGAGCAGAAGACACTCCAGGAGGGAAGGGAAATAAATATCATCTGCACACCTAAGGCAATAAGCTATTTTCTGGCGAAATCTTTCATTGGTGTTCAGTGTGAGATGCTGATTTCAGAAAAAGCAAACCAGGCACTGAGCCCATGCAGAGGGAAGCTCCCTTTGATGCAGTTTACCCAGATAGATGGGGCTTCCCAGGTGGCACTAGTGGTAAAGAATCCGCCTGCCAATGCAGGAGAAGCGAGAGACCTGGGTTCGATCCCTGGGTCAGGAAGATTCCCTGGAGGAGGGCATGGCAACCCACTTCAGTATTCTTGCCTGGAGAATTCCATGGACAAAGGAGCCTGGCAGGCTACAATCCATAGGATCACACAGAGTAGGACACAACTGAAGCGACTTAGCATGCAGGCACCCAGAAAGACAGGAAGAGGAGCCTTCCTGGAGGAGGGCCTGGGTAAACACCGGAAAGAAGTGGGAGCATTGAGAAGAGTCTTCTCACCAGCTTCAGCCACTGCAAGCTTAGATTTGCACAAGACTCAGAGTCTGGCACTTCTGGGGAGGGGAGTAACTTCTAGCTTGTTTACTACAGCAGGCACAGCTGAGTGCCTGCCCTCCAGTCATGCCCCTCTTGTTCCAGGCTGGTACTCAGCACTCCAATCACATGGATGACACGGATGAAACATGACTGACATAAAGTAATCATCGTGGTCCCATTCCCCTTGCTTTAGGTGGTCATTTGACATTTCTGGCCAATGACGTGTCAGATGAATTCTTTTGAAGAATTTCATGGCAAGGTTTCCCATACCAATAAAAATGACAGGTAGGGGAAAATATCACATTTTCTCTCAGTGGATGTTGTTGCATCTGGGAATGATGCTTGAAACAGGAGGATAACCCACTCACTGCAAGGATGACCAAAGGGAACAGATCCCAGGAAGATGTCTCAAAGGCTCTGAACTCATGTACCACAGAACCACCCCAGCCCGAGATTTATTTTTATGGGTTATGAAAAGCAGAGACATTACTTTGCCGACTAAGGTCCATCTAGTCAAGGCTATGGTTTTTCCTGTGGTCATGTATGAATGTGAGAGTTGGACTGTGAAGAAAGCTGAGCACTAAAGAATTGATGCTTTTGAGTGTTGGAGAAGACTCTTGAGAGCCCCTTGGACTGCAAGGAGATCCAACCAGTCCATTCTGAAGGAGATCAGCCCTGGGATTTCTTTGGAAGGAATGATGCTGAAGCTGAAACTCCAGTACTTTGGCCACCTCATGCGAAGAGTTGACTCATTGGAAAAGACTCTGATGCTGGGAGGGATTGGGGGCAGGAGAAGAAGGGGACGACAGAGGACGAGTTGGCTGGATGGCATCACTGACTCGGTGGATGTGAGTCTGAGTGAACTCCGGGAGTTGGTGATGGACAGGGAGGCCTGGTGTGCTGCGATTCATGGGATCGCAAAGAGTCAGACATGACTAAGCGACTAAACTGAATCTTTTTGTGTTTAAATGCATTTTTTAGGTCCTTGCAGCTGAAAGCATCCTATATTGTATACAGGTCAAGCACAGAATAATGGTATCCAATGCTAAATACACTCAGTTCAGTTCAGTTCAGTCGCTCAGTCGTGTCTTTGCGACCCCATGAATCGCAGCACACCAGGCTTCCCTGTCCATCACCAACTCCTGGAGTTCACTCAGACTCATGTCCATTGAGTCCGTGATGCCATCCAGCCATTTCATCCTCGGTCGTCCTCTTCTCCTCCTGCCCCCAGTCCCTCCCAGCATCAGGGTCTTTTCCAATGAGTCAACTCTTCGCATGAGGTGGCCAAAGTACTGGAGCTTCAGCTTCAGCATCATTCCTTCCAAAGAAATCCCAGGGCTGATCTCCTTCAGAATGGACTGGTTGGATCTCCTTGCAGTCCAAGGGACTCTCAAGAGTCTTCTCCAACACCACAGTTCAAAAGCATCAATTCTTCGGTGCTCAGCCTTCTTCACAGTCCAACTCTCATATCCATACATGACCACAGGAAAAACCAGAGCCTTGACTAGATGGACCTTAGTTGGCAAAGTAATGTCTCTGCTTTTGAATATACTATCTAGGTTGGTCATAACTTTTCTTCCAAGGAGTAAGCGCCTTTTAATTTCATGGCTGCAGTCATCATCTGCAGTGATTTTGGAGCCCAAAAAAATAAAGTCTGACACTGTTTCTACTGTTTCCCCGTCTATTTCCCATGAAGTGATGGGACCAGATGCCATGATCTTCGTTTTCTGAATGTTGAGCTTTCAGCCAACTTTTTCACTCTCCTCTTTCACTTTCATCAAGAGGCTTTTGAGTTCCTCTTCACTTTTTGCCATAAGGGTGGTGTCATCTGCATATCAGAGCTTATTGACATTTCTCCTGGCAATCTTGATTCCAGCTTGTGTTTCTTCCAGTCCAGCATTTCTCATGATGTACTCTGCATGTAAATTAAATAAGCAGGGTGACAATATACAGCCTTGACGTACTCCTTTTCCTATTTGGAACCAGTCTGTTGTTCCATGTCCAGTTCTAACTGTTGCTTCCTGACCTGCATACAAGATTTCTCAAGAGGCAGGTTAGGTGGTCTGTTATTCCCATCTCTTTCAGAATTTTCCCCAGTTGATTGTGATCCACACAGTCAAAGGCTTTGGCATAGTCAATAAAGCAGAAATAGATGTTTTTCTGGAACTCTCTTGCTTTTTCCATGATCCAACGGATGTTGGCAATTTGATCTCTGGTTCCTCTGCCTTTTCTAAAACCAGCTAGAACGTCAGGGAGTTCACGGTTCAGGTATTGCTGAAGTCTGGCTTGGAGAATTTTGAGCATTACTTTACTAGCATGTGAGATGAGTGCAATTGTTCGGTAGTTTGAGCATTCTTTGGCGTTGCCTTTCTTTGGGATTGGAATGAAAACTGCCCATTTCCAGTCCTGTGGCCACTGCTAGTTTTCCAGATTTGCTGGCATATTGAGTGTAGCACTTTCACAGCATCCTCTTTCAGGATTTGAAACAGCTCAACTGGAATTCCATCACCTCCACTAGCTTTGTTCGTAGTGATGCTTTCTAAGGCCCACTACACTAGGGAGGCAAAATAATCATTTAGCTACATAATGAATATTGTTAGCTGCTCAGTTGTGTCCAACTCTTTGTGACTCCATGGACTGTAGCCCACCAGGCTCCGCTGTCCATGGAATTTTCCAGGCAAGAATACTGCAGTGGGTAGCCATTCTCTTTTCCAGAGGATCTTCCTGACCCAGGGATCAAACCCTGGTCTCTTGAATTGGAGGTGGATTTTTTACCATCTGAGCCACAGGAAACTCACTTAGCTACAAAGTCTATGCTAAATGAACTAAAATTAAAACCTGAAGGAAAGGTAAGAGCATTTTAAGCTAGTTCCAGGAATCTGGGGTAAGGCTGCTCCCCCGCTGGGACCACACTTTAAAGGGTCTGGTCTTACACTTTTCCACACAGGTCACCTCACACAGGAAAGAAAGGATCAGAATGTTTGTCCAGAGATCCCATTGCTTACCTGGACCATGCATTGAGCATCCGGGATGCCAGAATTTCCTGGTCAAACATCCCTGAGGCCCTACAGGGTCTGTATGGGCTTTCTGCTCAGATTAGAACTCTAGAAGGTGGCGGTGGGGGTGGGGAGGAACCAGACTGCACCATTGGTACCAGGCTTGTAGGGGGTTGTTCAAAGGATGCCTCGGGCTTGGCAAATATGTGTGTAGACTGGTCTCAATGCATGTGAGTGAGGCCCTTTACAATGCTGGAGCGGCTGTGATGGAGGCTTAAGAAAATGGGGCTTCCACTGGCTTTCTTGCCCCAGATGCAGCAATCAGAGGGCAGGCCTGTCATAACACAAACACCGAGTGTAGTTCTGTAAGAATGCACAGAAATGTGCTGTGCTAAGCCATTCAGTCCTGTCTGACTCTTTGCGACCCTATGGAATGTAGGTTCCTCACACCAGGTTCCTCTATCTATGGGATTCTCCAGCCAAGAATACTGGAGTGGGTTGCCATGCCCTCCTCCAGGGGATCTTCCTGACCCAAGGATCAAACCCATATTTCTTATGTCTCCTGCATTGGCAGGCGGGTTCTTATACCACTAACACCACTTGGGAAGCCCACACAGAAATGATGAGCCTGTAAACACAGCCTCACTGAATTCTCACAACAGTCCAAGGGAAGGAAGGGGAAGGTATTTTATCCATAGCTTATAAATGAGGAAACAACAAAGGCTCGGAAAGGTGAATTTGCCTAAGTTTACCCAGTAAGGGTTAGATTCTAGATTCAAATCTAGGACTTTCAAAGAACACACTGTTTACCACATATGATTCCTCAGATTTTTCTGTACAAACTGAAAGATAGAGATTATTTTAAATTAGCCTTTTTATTTGTAAAGTCTCCAATTTCCTATCCCAAAAATTCTTAGCAAAGCTTACTCTAGATGGGTAAAATACAAAAAGGAAACTCAGCCTACTTCTTTATAAATGAACCATTGTTAAATTTATCTGTGTATCAAAACCACTGAGGAATTGGGGGCAGGAGGAGAAGGGGACGACAGAGGATGAGATGGCTGGATGGCATCACCGACTCGATGGACATGAGTTTGAGTGAACTCTGGGAGTTGGTGATGGACAGGGAGGCCTGGCGTGCTGCCATTCATGGGGTTGCAAAGAGTCGGACATGACTGAGCGACTGAACTGAACTAACTGAAAACACTTAATAAACACTACGCTGGTATAAAGTAAATAAAGTGGAACAGGGTAGGCTTTTTCTTCTCACACGGTCTTATAAAATAGAGATGATCCACTGTCATTAGTATAAAATGTTCTCTGAAGATTTTTGGAAATGGGTCAGTTCTATTCTTTTGCCTTTGTTGTGCAAAATATGTAAGTTTTATTTTCCATAACATTATCTGAACTGGTTGCTTACATAGCCCCAATCTGTCACTTTGATTTTAAATTCCCCAATTCACTATCTTTACAGATTTGTGGAAAAAAGTTGCAAGGTGATTTGCATTTTAGGGGGTGAATTTTAGTTTTTTTTTCCTTCCAGTTGAACCAACCATATTTAAATTTGGGTGAGGGCAGTGGAGGGGAGGCCAGCGGGGTTGTAGACCTTTCTAGTGTTGCTTTCACCTTTCCTGGGGTTGCTCTGGAAAGGGAGACATCATTTCCACGTGTGTACGACCCACTTATGGGCTTCCCTGGTGGCTCAGTGGTAAAAAATCCACCTGCAATGCAGGAGGCCTGGGTTTGATCCCTGGGTCGGGAAGATCTCATGAAGGAGGAAATGGCACACTCCAGTATTCTTGCCTGGGAAATTCCATGGACAGAGGAGCCTGGGGGCTACAGTCCATTGGGTTTCAAAGAGCTGGACACTACTGAGTGACTAGGCCCCCCACTCCACTACTCTTGCCTGGAAAATCCCATGGGTGGAGGAGCCTGGTAGGCTGTGGTCCATGGGGTCGCTAAGAGTCAGACACAACTGAGCAACTTCACTTTCACTTTTCACTTTCATGCATTGGAGAAGGAAATGGCAACCCACTCCAGTATTCTTGCCTGGAGAATCCCAGGGACAGAGGAGCCTGGTGGGCTGCCGTCCATGGGATCGCACAGAGTCAGATACAACTGCAGCAACTTAGCAGTAGCAACACAACAATAACAATACGACCCACTTATTCTCTCAGGAATGCCTAAGAGATTTCTCCCAGAGTACTGAACATCTATAGAAAACACTTTGATAACTTTTTTTACACCGCTGTGACACTGACAAATATTTTGGAGAAAAAAAATCACATCTGAGTATTAATAGGCAGGGTAACATTAGTTCCTGAGAAACTGGTAGGAAATCCTGAAAAAGTGATAACACAGAAATAGAAAACACTCTTTCATTTCAAAAGGTGAACAAAATGTTACAAAATCCAGATCACACAGCTGTAACAGCCACGCCTTAAAATGAAGAAAAAAAAATCAGGTTGTGAGTTCTGCCATCATTAAGCCGGTTGCTGTGTCTGGCTGGCTTCCAACAATATCTATCATCTGGATGCCACCAGGATTATTAACACAGCTGCACAAATTTTATTCCTGAGGTTCAAAGTGGTGACATTTTTGTGGTGGAAAGTACCATTTGGGCTTTAAACCAAATGACCAGAGTAGCTTCAACTCAAGACAGTTCAAAACCTGAGTGTCCAAATGATGCCCCTGGCTCGGTGAACTATTCATCTCAAGAAATACAGTTGGTGCATATTTTTATTTTCTTGCCATTTCAGAAATATTTGACAGAATTGCATATGACATCATAAACATTTCAGAGAAGCATGGAATGTAGAGGTTTCTGGTGTTCAGCTGATCATGCCTCTGGTGATGAGGCACAGTTTCATTCTCTGGCTGGTCCCCAGAGACTTTCGCTTAATCTCGTATTCAAGAGGACACTGCTCGGGGTGAGGCTGGCACTCACGGGTACATGTTCACCCGACAATGCACACACAATTTGAAATAGACTGCCAGCGGCACAGGGCAGGAGAAGAAGAGGCCAGAGCTGCTGGGCTATTTGTCATCTCAAGCATTTCAAGCGCTTGCACATCGCCTCCTTAGCAGGACACATGGGGTGTGTGTCCCCTGGCAAGATGTTTAGTGAACACAAATAAGGGCTGTAATGTATCCACCCGAGGGGAGAGACAAGACCCACCACTGGAGCTTTTCTTCCTGCATTTAAGGGACAGAAAACTCTTCGATAAACATCTTACTATTTCAACCTTAAGACTGAATAATTCCATGGAATTGAATTAAAAAGACATAGCTGATCCATGTTGATATATGGCAGAAACCATCACAATATTGTAAAGTAATTATCCTCCAATTAAAAACAAAATAAAAAAAGACATGGAAATTGAAAAGGTTTGCTGGTAATGTACACTCCACAATCAGCTACATGTGGTCTGACTCTGGTCTGCTTTCAAAGGAATACAAAGGTCTTTGGGGTTATTTTTTCGCAATTCTGGAAAAACAAGAATTTTAGACCTATTTTTATCATCTTGCATCTTTCATAACCATTGTGTGAAAATAAACATGCTCTGAAAATACTTAGGTAACAAAATAGGGTTTGCTATTAAAAACAAAACAAATGGAAGCCACTTTTTGTCTTCCGGGGGAGTGGCAGAATGCCATCGCTAGGGAAACTGGTTCTTTAGGAAAATTCCCTGATGCCTTAAAAACCCATTTTGGTTATGAAAGTGAGATTTCTAGGATAGTTTAGTTGAAAGCATGCAGAAAAGGAAGGGTGGATTTATCTGTATAATGAAATAAGAGGAACTGTGGAGCTATTCATTTATTATTTCTGAGAGGTTAAGTAACTCTGAAGAAAGTACAAGGAAAAATGGTCTAAAAAGGGACGGGGCAGGTTCAGGTTTATATATGAATATAGTGATTGGCTGGAGCCTAAGGAAAGATACAAGCAATAATAAATTCCCTTTTAGGAAAAGGCCAACAAACGTGTAGAACCGCAATGACTACTTTCAATGTAAGTTGTTTCCAATTTTGTGGCATGCTGAACCTCATTCTCTGAACCACCGAAATCAATGAAAGTTAGTCAGGCATGATGGTATGGCGTGAGAATGGCAAACGGTTTTGGACTGATACACTGTGTGTGTGTGGTTCTCGGAGATACAACATGGACTACGAGGCCAAGAACAGAATGGAATAGCTGATGAGCAGAAGAAATGATAAGCCCCCTGGGGTGGACAGAGGACACTGGACTTTGCAGGGGCGGGGAAAGAGCCTGCTTACTTGGTTATCACAAGAATGGTCAACTTAGAGTAGCACTGACATATATTATTATTGCTGTGTTGGTCACTCAGTCCTGTCCAACTCTTTGTGATCCCATGGACTGTAGCCCGCAGGCTCCTCTGTCCATGTGATTCTCCAGGCACGAATACTGGAGTGGGATGCCATTCCTTTCTCCAAAGGATTTTTCCAACCCAGAGATCCAACCTGGATCTCCTATATTGCAGGCAGGTTCTTTACCATCTGAGCCACCAGTTCCATATTAAAATAGATAGCTATAGGAAGCTGCTGTATAATGCAGGGAACTTAGCTCTGTGCTCTGTGATGACCTATAGGGTTGAGTGGGAGGGAGGTCCCAGAGGGAGGGAATATATGTATACATATAGCTGATTCACATGGTTGTACTGAAGAAACTAACATAACACTTTACAATATAATTGTAAAGCAATTATATTCCAATTAAAAAATTTTAAAAAGAAGAGTAGAAGAATTTTGAATCTGGGCAAGGGAATAAAAAGGTTAAAAACTATAAGAAAAAAAGGCTCTCATATGCAGGATGGATAACAACAAGGTTCTGCTGTATTTAACACAGGGTGTATATTCAATAGCCTGGGATAAACCATAATGGAAAAGAAAATGAAAAAGAATAGTAGAAACTAACACGACATTGTAAATCAACTATATGTTAAAAAGATTTTTAAAATGCTCCTACTGATTTGCATGTTTTGATTATTAAAGTAAGGGGAGGACTTTCATTTGGATCCTCATTCTCCCACTTAAAAGTTACAGGATTTGGATTGATTGCTCTCCCCTATGTATTTCTATCTTCTCATGTTCAAGACAGAAGCAATAATAGTAAATTCTTAGGCTTATTATAAAACAAGAAGAAATGCTGACTATTATATTCTTAATAAATGCTAAATCTAAAGTCACAACTTTCAAGCCATGGTAAAATAAAAATCAATATGATTCCAGTAAACTTGGCAGGATCCCACTATCCCCAAAATGCCTAAACTATTCACATACTTCCTATATTTATTATTTAATGAAGTGCCTTAAATAGTTCTGGAGAAGGAAATGGCAACCCACTCCAGTTTTCTTGCCTGGAGAACCCTGTGGACAGAGGAGCCTGGTCGGATGCCATCTATGGGGTCGCACAGAGTCAGACACGACTGAAGCAACTTGGCAGCAGCAGCAGCAGCTTAAATAGTTGGTAATATTTCACACACAATTTCATGTAAATCTAGTTGTCTTTTTTCATTAATGATGTCTCATTATATATTCAAATTATTTGAATTTCATATGTATATTTATTTGGTTATTAAAAAGATAAATAGAGTAGTCTCTAAAAAGATTAACATAGCTATAAGTTGCTATATAACACAGGGAGCCAAGCTTGGTGCTGCTCTGTGATGACCTAGAGGGGTGGGATGAGGGGAGAAGAGGGAAGGTCAAAAGGAAGGGGATATATACATAGTTATGGCTGGTTCTCATTGCGGTATGGCAGAAACCACATGATATTGTAAAGCAATTTTCCTACAATTAAAAAATAAATTTGGAAAAGATTAAATAAGTCTCATTATACTTTGCAAATATCATGACTTCCGGGAAATCAGCATGTTCAGTAAATATCTTCAAATATTACTAATGATTATTTCCAATAACGCCTTACATTTTTGTAGTGGTTTCTCCCTCATGTGTATGATCTCTTTTGGTCTTGAAGTCTCTTATTTTTTAATCCATTTTTAATTGTAGGATAATTGCTTTAATAATTGTGTTGGTTCCTGCCATACAACACCTTGAATCAGCCATAGGTATACATACGTCCCCTCCCTCCAGACCCTCCCTCCCGCCTCCCACTCCATCCCACCCCTCTAGATTATCAGATAGCACTGGTATGAGCTTCCTGTGTTACACAGCAAATTCCCACTGGATGCCTCTGATTTTTTGTTGTTATTGTTAAGACTACATTTTCTATGTTCAAAACATTAAATTCAAGTAGTATGATCCAACTTTCTAATTGCCTCTTGAAGGTAAGTACCATTTATCACTGTACCACCCGATCAATATTTTCCTAGTTCAACCAAAGTTTCAAATTCATATACTCACCTATGGGAATGTCCCTTATTGGTTATTTGGTTGGCAAACTGTACTGACATGTTACCACTACAGACTTTTTTTTTTTTTTGAAATCTATTCAGTTAAATTTTGTTTAGGAGATTAAGCATCTCTTTGGAGAGCAAAATACCTCGATCAAAACTGACACTGCATTAAATTTACAGGGCGATGCTTTCTGGTTTGGTAGTATGCTTCAATTTATTTTGTGGCACTAACAACACACTACTATCTGACATTTTCCTCCTCTTTAGAAATCTAAAATAGAAGGGAGGAAGAAAACCAAAGAAATATAAAAAGTCTTTTTACAGCAGGGTCAAGGGATCCAACGATTGATACTAACTCAATTTTATTAATTTCAAAGCAGTGATAGTACCCAAAATATTTCTTTTCCATTTATCATTTTTATGAAAAAGTCAGTATTTCTAGTCATGCACCCATCTCCATTTTTCTATAGGTCCTAAACACCGCTTTATAAAATTAGAATTTAAAAAGGAGTAGTTATAGTGAGCTTGCTGCTGCTGCTGCTAAGTTGCTTCAGTCGTGTTCGACTCTGTGTGACCCCATAGACGGCAGCCTACCATGCTTCCCTATCCCTAGGATTTTCCAGGCAAGAACACTGAAGTGGGTTGCCATTTCCTTCTCCAGTGCATGAAAGTGAAAAGTGAAAGTGAAGTTGCTCAGTCCTGTCCGACTCTTCGAGACCCCATGGATGCAGCCCACCAGGCTCCTCCATCCATGGGATTTTCCAGGCAAGAGTATTGGAGTGGGATGCCATCGCCTTCTCCGATAGTGAGCTTAAGGGTGTTAAATCTAATATATGTAGATTGGCAGGCCGCTTGATTATTCTGGTAATATCTATCCAGTTTTTAGTTTATGAAGCCCCTCTGCCCCTCAATCATTTTGCTGCAGCAACATTAGGGAATGATCTGAAACACAAAGCAGATTTTTTTTTAATAATCTGTGAGAAAACAAGCAAGCTGTAACTATTGCATATTGTATTGCTTTGGGGACTCTTTAAAAATGATCCATTTTCCCTCTCTTCCATACTCAGAAGACTCTCATAAATGATTACTTCTCCAACTTTGACGGCTTTTCTCTCTCAACCTCAATCATCCCCCTACAAGGAACAATAATGAAGTGATGATAGGATCCCAGACAACACAAATATTTTGTGGAAGTTAATCTGGAGAAGATTGGAGAAGGCAATGGCCCCCACTCCCGTACTCTTTGCTGGAAAATCCCATGGACAGAGGAGCCTGGTAGGCCGCCGTCCATGGGGTCGCTAAGAGTCGGACACGACTGAGCGACTTCACTTTCACGCATTGGAGAAGGAAATGGCAACCCACTCCAGTGTTCTTGCCTGGAGAATCCCAGGGATGGGGGAGCCTGGTGGGCTGCCGTCTCTGGGGTCGCACAGAGTCAGACACGAGTGAAGCGACTTAGCAGTAGCAGATAGCAGAATCTGGAGAAAGTAAGAGGAATAAAGAGAGACAAGGATAATTTCTTTGTGAGATACAGTTCCAATTATTTGTTTTCTAAAAGTAGCTTCTGACCACTGAGCAAAGTTATGCCACTCACACTCCAAATTGTTGAAAAGCTTCAAGATTTTCTGCTCCTTTTAGATTCACGAATGAATACTGTATGTACCTTAGTGCCATGTCCCCACAGTCCCTAAGCTCTCTAATATACCTTGCAGTCCCCTAAGACATCTTCATAGCTCAAAGAAGCAGTTATGCCACGTAGAGCAGAGTCTTGTCGCCACTTCTCTGGCTCAATATGTTTGTGAGACAACTGCAAGCACTTCTAAGAATTTTTTATAAGCCCTTCACATGGAAAAATAAGAAAATATGTAACTTTTAAAGAATCAGAATGAAAGATTAGGAGCTCAGGATTAACAGATACGCACTGAACAAAGTGCAAGTGTTAGTCATTCAGTTGTGTCCAGCTCTTTCCGACCCTATGGATTGTACAGCCTGCCGGGCTCCTCTGTCATGGGATTCTCCAGGCAAGAATAATGAAGTGGGCTGCCATTCCCTTCTCTAGAGGTTCTTCCCAACCCAGGGATCAAACCAGGGTCTTCTACACTGCAGGCAGATTCTTTACCGACAGCACCACCAGGGAAGCCCTAGGTATGTAAGTACTATGTATAAAACAGATAAATAACAGGGACCGACTGTGTAACACAGAGAACTCTACTCAACATTTTGTAATAACCTATAATGGAAAATAATCGAAAAAGAATACATACATGTATATATACATACGTGTGTATATGTACTTGTATAACTAAATCACATTGCTATATTTGAAATAGGGCTTCCCTGGTGGCTCAGACAGTAAAGAATCCACCTGCAATGTGGGCAGACCTGGGTTCAATCCCCTGGAGAAGGGAAGGGCTACGCACTCCAGTATTCTGCCCTGGAGAATTCCAGGGACTGTACAGACCATGGGGTGGCAAAGAGTCGGACATGACTGCACAACTTTCACTTTCACACTTGAAACATGTGAAACTATTCACTTTCATACTTGAAACTAACAAAACATTGCAAATTAACTATATTTCAATAAAAAAAATTAAAAACCAGAATGATATAAATTTTTTCCCCAAAAGCCAATCTTATTCCCATACTCATATTAAACACAAAATCAACATACTGCACTGAGCATAAACTCACGATGGATTATAGATGTCAACTCTTATACAGATGGCAGGACAATAATAAGTCTGCTATAAGTGAGTGAATGTACTCTAGAGCATCTGTTGATATCCTAGAAGTTATAGGCAGTGAGACTAATTTCTAAGTTTCAGCTATACTAACTGTGATTTTTTGATACCTGCCTTAGAATGCTACAACGAAAACCAGAAGCAAGACCGGAATATGAAGATTAGGCAAATACATGAAACCCTTTTAGGGGACTACCCCATTGACCAGAGAACCACCAGACATGAATTGCAACAAAATGAATACTGATCTAACTTGAATATCAGTAAACCAAATAGCGTAGTTCCTATTTCAGTCCAGGAAGAAGTTCAAAAAAAATTATTTCAGGAATGATGAGTTAAATAAATCAGGAGAATACAGCTTGGCGCTTAACGCGCCAGTGCCTTTGATATGTTAGTGAGTTTAAAATCAATTATTTCATGGGAAGAAGCTTCTTGTCTCAGCACTCTCTGCCTATCTTGGCACGTAATGAGTTAACAACAAAAAAGCTAATGTCTGCTAGAGAATAAATCAAATAATGATAGCTGTCTTAATTATATTTAGAACTGTCTTATAGATACCATCTGCCCAAAGTTTGACAATTAACACTGGTCCCAGTAAATTTATTTCTCAGAAGCAGTGGGCTCACATCTGCTTTAAGGACTTCATACTTAACCTCTGCTGTTGCTGTCTTAAATCCTTCAGTTCAGTTCAGTTGCTCAGTCATGTCTGACTCTTTGTGATCCCATGGATTGCAGCACGCCAGGCCTCCCTGTCCATCACCAACTCCCAGAGTTTACTCAAATTCATGTCCATTATGTCAGTGATGCCATCCAGCCATCTCATCCTCTGTCGTCCCCTTCTCCTCCCATCTTCAATCTTTCCCAGCATCAGGGTCTTTTCCAATGAGTCAGCTCTTCCCATCAGGCGGCCAAAGTATTGGAGTTTCCGCTTCAGCATCAGTCCTTCCAATGGACATTCAGGACTGATTTCCTTTAGGATGGACTGGTTGGATTTTCTTGCAGTTCAAGGGACTCTCAGGAGTCTTCTTCAACATCACAGTTCAAAAACATCAATTCTTCAACCCTCAGCTTTCTTTATAGACCAACTCTCACATCCATACATGACTACTGGAAAAACCATAGTTTTGACTAGATGGACCTTTGTTGGCAAAGTAATGTCTCTGCTTTTCAATATGCTGTCTAGGTTGGTCATAGCTTTTCTTCCAAGGAGCGAGTGTCTTTTAACTTCATGGCTGCAGTCACCATTTGTAGTGATTTTGGAGCACAAAAAAATAGGGGAGTCTTTCACTGTTTCCATTGTTTCCCCATCTACTTGCCATGAAGTGATGGGACCATGATCTTAGTTTTCCAAATGTTGGGTTTTAAGCCAACTTTTCCACTTTCCTCTTTCATTTTCATCAAGTGGCTCTTTAGTTCTTCTTTGCTTTCTGCCATAAGGGTGGTGTCATCTGTGTATCTGAGGTTATTGATATTTCTCCCAGAAATCTTGATTCCAGCTTGTGCTTCATCCAGGCCGGCATTTCGCATGATGTACTCTACATTTAAGTTAAAAAGCAGGGTGACAATATACAGCCTTGATGTACTCCTTTCCCGATTTGGAACCAGTCTGTTGTTCCAGGTCCAGTTCTAACTGTTGCTTCTCAACCTGCATACAGATTTCTCTCGAGGTAGGTCAGGTAGTCTGGTATTCTCATCTCTTGAAGAATTTCCCACAGTTTGTTGTGATCCATGCAGTCAAAGTCTTTGGCGTAGTCAATAAAGCAAAAGAAGATATTTTTCTGGAACTCTTGCTTTTGCGATGATCCAATGGATATTGGCAATTTGATATCTGGTTCCTCTGCCTTTTATAAATCCAGTTTGAACATCTGGAATTTCACAGTTCATGTACTGTTGAAGCCTGGCTTGGAGAATTTTGAGCATTACTTTGCTGGCGTGTGAGATGAGTGCAACTGTGCGGTAGTTTGAACATTCTTTGGCATTGCCTTTCTTTGGGATTGGAATAAAAACTGATCTTTTCCAGTCCTGTAGCCACTGCTGAGTTTTTGAAAATTGCTGGCATATTTGATGCAGCAGTTTCACAGCATCATCTTTTAGGATTTGAAATAGCTCAACTGGAATTCCATCACTTCCACTACTTTTGTTCGTAGTGATGCTTTCTAAGGCCCACTTGACTTCACATTCCAGAATGTCTGGCTCTAGGTGAGTGATCACAACATTGTGGTTACCTGGGTTATGAAGATCTTTTTTATACAGTTCTTCCATGTATTCTTGCTATCTCTTCTTAATATCTTCTGCTTCTGTAAGGTCCATACCATTTCTGTCCTTTTATTGTGCTCATCTTTGCATGAAATTTTCCCTTGGTATCTCTAATTTTCTTGAAGAGATCTGCAGCCTTTCACATTCTATTGTTTTCCTGTATTTCTTTACACTGATCACCGAGGAAGGTTTTCTTATCTCTCCTTGCTATTTTTTGGAACTCTGCATTCAAATCGGTATATCTTTCCTTTTCTCCTTTGCCTGTAGCTTCTCTTCTTTGCTCAGTCCTTAAGGCTTTATTAAAAAGTCTTAATAATTTTGAACAAGGGGTCTTACATTTTTATTTTTCTCTGAGACCCACAAATTAAGCATTGAGTTCTGACTGGGTTAATATAACAAGCCTATTCCCACATTTGTCCCATAGGGAAGATACAATTTTGATCATGTTTCCAGGCATAAAGGTCTTAAACAGCCTATTGCCTACCAGGTAAACATGAAACTCCTTAGCCTGTTATTCAATACCTTTCAAGAAGTGGTTCCAATATCTGATCCACATTTATCTGATTTCATTCATTCTTTCATTCATGGATTTGTTTAATGAAGATTCATTCCTACTCCAGTAACTGTGAAGAAAAGAAGTTTGAATATCTCTTAACTTATTTATATGGCAATCCACTCCAGCACTCTTGCCTGGAAAAATCCCATGGATGGAGGAGCCTGATAGGCTACAGTCCATGGGGTCACAAAGAGTCGGACACAACTGAGTGACTTCACATATCTGTGTCAGAGGTAAACTGCATTTCTTGTAATTTCTGAAACAGCCCTGGTTTTCTGAAATCCTTGCATTTGCTGGCTCCCCCTGCTTGTTCTTGGAGTCATTCCCCACCCTTATCCAGCACTGAGTAGTGTCCAACTCTTTGCAACCCCATGGACTGTAGCCTGCCAGTCTTCTCTGTCCGTGGGATTTTCCAGGCAAGAATATGGAGTGGGTTGCCATTTCCTTCTTCAAGGGAATCCTCCCAACCCAGGGACTGAACTACAGAAACTTGGGTTTGATCACTGGGTTGGGTCTATCCCCTGGAGGAGAGCATGGCAATCCACTCCAGTATTCTTGCCTGGAGAATCCCCATGGACAGAGGAGCCTGGAGGGCTATACAGTCCATAGCGTCACAAAGAGCTGGACACAACTGAAGCGACTTGGCACGCACCTAAGAAGCCCTTTATTCTCTATTACATGAAACAAAATTCACCAGCTTTTCTTGTACTCCTTGCTAGGCTGAGCCAATGGTAGGTACTGATGAAAGTTTTTAAACAAAAGAGGGGGGCTCCCAGACTCTAACCACTGTCCATCCCACAGTTCCTATGCCAGCTCCACGGGCCATTCTCTTTGTCACCATTGCCCTGCACAGTCCCAGCTTCTGCTGCTTGGCCTCTGCCGACTGGTCCTGGCTTCTGGGCTCCGGCAACATTACTGTCCTCCTAACGCTGGTAGCTGCAGTGCCCTTCTGCTCTCAAGCGTCTTGGAGCCCCACTATCCACTGCTGGGCTTCCCTGCTCTTCTAGAGCCAGCAACACCATCATAGTTTCTCTTTTCCTAATTGGATCCTGGTCTTTTCTTTCCTGAAGTTATGTCTCCTTTCCACCTAACTTGCTCCTTGGAAGAAAAGATATGACACATCTAGACAGTGCATTAAAAAGCAGAAACATCACATTGCCAAAAACGTCTGTCTAGTCAAAGCTATGGATTTCCTAGTGGTCATGTATGGATGTGAGGGCTGGACCATTAAGAAGGTGGAGTGTCAAAGAATTGATGTTTTCGAACTGTGGTGCTTGAGGACTCTTGAAGAGTATCTTGGACAGTAAGGAGATCAAACCAGTCAATCCTAAAGGAAATCAACCTTGAATATTCCTTGGAAGGATTGACTCTGAAGCTGAAGCTCCGATACTTTGGCCACCTGATGCGAGAGTTGGCTTATTAGAAAAGTTACTGTTGCTGGGAAAGATTGAGGGCAGGAGAAAGCTTTGACAGAGGATGAGATGGTTGGATGGCATCACTGATTCAAAGGATATTAGTTTGAGCAAACTCTGGCAGAGAGTGGAGGGGGAGGAGTCAGACATGACTTCGCAAATAAATGACAAAAACAGCCTAACCTTTAATTCACCCTTCAGGGCGCAAGTTCAATCTATCTTTTCTATCAATAGTTCTTTTGTAATACTTAATGTTTGAACTTCTTTGGTAACTGCTTATGCAGATGTGTCTACTGTCCTTGAGCACAGGGATATACCCTAGAGTAAATGAGATTTATCCTAAGACAAAGCTGTTCCCTTACCAAGTACTCAATAAATTCCTTGTTGTAATTCCTAAATATACCAGTGAGTCTTATGTACTGTATTTTTTTCAACTCAAAAATTTAATTTATAGTTCTTTGTGTAGAAACCAATATTTCCAAGGAAATATCCGCATTGCTCATATGAGTAAAGTGCTAACAAATCAACTGCCAGGACAAAATGGACTGTGAATTATTCATATGAAAGTGACATCATTGCTTGAAGATACAAATAACAGCCAGCATTAATATAGTAATAGAGATCCTGGGGCAGGGGTGTCCATATTTTCATCTTGCTAAAACTCTAGCAACTATAGACTTCTTCACAGTTAGTGTAAACAGTCTCTGAACTTGACCTTCTTCCTGCCAGACATACATTTACTATACAACATATTTGATTATCCACAGGGCATATTTGATATGTTAATGTATCTCCTCTATTTTGAAGATGATGCTTTTCCTGTTTACCATTATGTATGAGCCTGGCTGTCAGGATGCATGACTACTCAGTAGTTATTTCCATATTGCCCAGTGTGAAGATTGTTCTTTGATTGGGCTACAGCTGGGCTTTTGAGAGGCTGTTTTCAACTCTTGCTCTTAAGCTAACAGCAAGCTTGTGAAGTCTTTGTTCAGAAGAAAAGCTCTTCCATCTTGGTTTGAAATGTGCCACTCGTTACCTTCTAGCAATCTGCAGTGAAGCTTTATTGTCTGAAGTTCGGATACAGAACATCCTTAAAGCCTTCCTTAATCTTCAGCAGTTCCCTTTATTTGAGATGTTGTACGACTAGGGTTGTCAACAGAAATTTCATGATGGGTTCATTCCAGTGGACTTAGGATAAGCATGGAAGGCAGACCCTCTAAATGCCAGAGGGCTTAGCAACATCATGGCAATATTTACCATAAATGATGAAATGGTTTAAGTCTGTAAGGGGACATCTGAGATACAGAGGCTGAAGCTGCAGACCTGGGTGTCCTCATAGGTGACCCGTAACTAAGATACAGCCTTGACACTGTGCCTCACAGATAAGCCAGTTCTGCTTGGCCAGATGTTCAGCCCACTTGGGCCCAAACCCACAGTGATGAGATTCAGGGAGTCAAGGCAGTTTGTCCAGGCAGAGAGGGACAACCCTTAATAGAACAACAGGCAGTGTTGCTCTAACCCAAGACTCGGCAGAAGACTCTGGTCCAGTTTACAGCCATAAATTAAAGCAACTGATGGAATGAGTGGCTGGCAGCTTTCCATAAGAAATGTACTTACTGCTTCTTCAGGGAGCTTTCTTTCTGTTTGAGAAGTTCAACCCAACTCTGCCTACATTTTGGCTTTGTACATGGCACTAGTTGCAAAGAACCCACCTGCCAATGCAAGAGATGTTAGAGATGTGGGTTTGATCTCTGGGTTGGGAAGACTCCCTGGAGAAGGAAACAGCAACCCATTCCAGCATTCCTGCCTGGAGAATCCCATGGACAGAGGAGCCTGCTGGGCTACAGTCCATAGAGTCACAGTCTGACATGACTGAAGCGACTTAGCACTGCCTAGATTTTAGCAACTCAAAGTGCAGGGGACAAGTTCATTGCCATAAGATGTGAAGAATCTCAGGCCACACCGCAGGATCTACTGAATCAGAGACTGCATTTTAGCAAGATTTAAGTAAGCACAATAAAGTTTGTAAAGCACTATCTTAAATGACCAGGTGACTAGATCTGAAAGAGCCCCTGGGTCACGTCATATTGGAAATGGGAACTTTGTGCTTGTAGGTAAACATATAGCTGGATGAGGACGGTGGAAATCACAGTGATCTATCTCACGATGTTCTGAGTATTCCAATCAGCAGGGGATACTCGAGGCCCCAGCAGTGGAGGGAGAGGGCTAGCCAGGTGGAGTGGAGACCTGGTTCCAGATTTTCCTTGATCTCCTCTGAGGACGTGCACAGCCTGAGAATAAAGTCCATGCTAGGTTAACAAGTCAGGCGACCATGTGGGGAGTGATCAGCAGAGGAGCAGGGAAGTACAGGGTCTCAACGGGGATGAGGACACCTCAGACTGAGTAGCCCAGACTGCAAACCAGTTCATGGAACACGAAGTGACATCATTAGAGACAGGTAGTCAGGAAAACTAGCCCTGGGACTACAGAGAAGTCAGGAATCCAGACAGGCAAGTTCCTAGGGACCACAGAGAGGGGTACCTAGGCAGAGAGGGGACTCTGGGAAGGAGGACCCAGGCGGCCATTCCTGGATTGATGGGGATTCAGTCACCACTGCGGCTCATTCACTTCTGCCCCCTCTGCGATCCATCTCTTCAGGAAGCTGTTTGTGGCTTCTGATAAATTTCATGTATCTTTTGACACCATTTTACTTACTTTTCATGACTAAATCTATTTCTTCCTGGAAAGGGGGCAGCCCATCATATTTTCTATTTCTCTCAGCTTGCATTTATTATCTCGTCTTATTTTTTCTAATCTCAGTTGTGTTCACAACTCTATGAGGAGGTGCACGTATAATTCATCCTTGATACGTCGAAATTGAGTTGTAACTGTGACACAGAACCACGCCTCTCACCGAAGGTAGCGTATTTGGTGGCAAAGTTAAGAACAGCACACAGATATTCACATTTTACCCCAGCACCTTTGAATATGACACCTAGATGTTTACCATTCCCTTCAAATGTGTGAAAGTTTATGAGACTAACATCCTTAAGTTATGAAGCATGGAAGCAACTTTCTCCCAAGAGCTATGTTATTTTGAAAACTGTGATTTATTTTGGCCAGTCTAGCTTGAAGAATCTTTTCTGAAATTCATCTCATTTTCTATTTTATTATTTATCTCCCAAATCTAAATCCACAAGTATACTATCTCTTCAGTAAATGATGGCATCTTTAATGACTGGTATTTGCTTTTAAACAAAGACAAATCTATAAAAATGCTTTCAAGTTAATCAGATTGACTTGTAACAAATTGACACTTAAAAAATAGCCTGAGGATTTGGGGTTTTGTGTGTTCCTTTGCAGAAATGAATAAAATGGAGTTAATCAATGTTATCTTTTTTCTATGTGACAAACTGTGACTTTCTCTGATGATGACTGAAAAAGATTGCCCCCTCCAGGCTCTACCCCCATACTCCAAACCTTGACATTCACATAGTGCTATCAGCTTGCCTCCGAGTAAGAGGATTGGGTGGTTTGTGTCCTGATGTTGGTATTCTGCTTGTACGAAACACAGACACTATTTTCTGCTCCTAGCTTTACATAGCAACAATTATTATTTAATACTGTCTGTTTTTTAACATATTGCTGAAGTTAGAAGGGAGTATATCGATATCAATATATAAGATTTATTAAATCCTTAATATAATATTAATACATAATAATGCATAATTTATATAAAATTATACAATTAATTATATAATTATGGCCCACTGGTAAAGAATCTGCCTGCCAATGCAGAAAACTGAGGTTTGATCCCTGGGTTGGGAAGATCCCTCAGAGAAGGAAAGGGCAATTTCAGTATTTTGCCTGGAAAATCCCATGAACAAGAGGAGCCTGGCAGGGTCCAGTCTCTGGTGTCACAAAAGTGTTGGACATGACTTGGCGACTAAACAACAACATGTAACTATATAATATAGTATATATAGCATTAATATAATAAATTATATATAATATTACCTAATATCTAATATGCATAAATCATATATATTTACATAATGAAAGCACAACTGTGATATATAAAATTTGATAGCTATAACACAATCATTGAATATAAGAAATAAAAATAATGCTTTAAAGAAAATGTCCACTCAGCATATATTTTTTTAATTTTTAAAAGGTAGGAAGTATAGATTGAAGGTTATTGATAAGTAAAAGTGAAGTGTTCCCAAACTGGTGCAGCAACTGTCTCTTTGACTAGCATATATTACAGTTGTTGTAAGAGGTGCTTTTTTTTTCCACTGACATTTTATTAGTTACAAGAAGCTTCACTGGATGACTCCTATTTGTCATAGTCATTTTACGAACTTGTTCAACCAGATAGCAAATATACTAAATCTCTACTTCTTTACAAATGCAAAGAACACACACACACTCACACAAAGAAATCCTTATTTCCAGAAGGATATCAAAGAAGAAAGGATAAACAAACTCCAGTCTGCCAACTGGCCTTATCTAATCATTCATTCTCAGCCTCTGATTCAACATTGAGAAGATATATCCTATCTGACTTCAAATGGTCTGACAACCAATTTACTTCAATTATCCTTTTTTTAAGGTAAAATTCACGAGAACATAGATGACTAGACCATGATAACATGTAAAATTAGACTATACCAGGAGTGCTTTTTGTTTCTAACAAAGCTTACAAATCTCACTTACCAGGCATCCATTACTCATTACCAAGTGGCTCTTCCCCACACACACTGACTCCCACAAGTGCTAAACTTCATATGGATCCTGTCAGAGTTGGGAAATACTCTTCTCAAATGTATGGTGTGAGATGACTAAAATTAATTACAAAGTGTCTGAATATTTAAAGATCTGCCATATTTAAGGATGTCTTAGGGCACCTAAAAGCTTGTCATGGATGCCTAAATCCAAGAAGCAAATTTTAAAATCCCATGAGATCCAACAATTTTATTAGCACTTGTGCCAAGGCCACGGCCCTCTGCCCAGGTCCTGATAGAGACCTAAGTCCACAGGGCTGAAACCGGAGTAGCCGTTGGGAGCTCTCCTGCCATGGCAACGTAATTTACTGTGTCATTACCACTGTTCCCTTGTCTTCAACTTCAAAGCATGCGGTATCCAGGTGATAAATGATTGAATCTGACATTTCTCAACATTCATGAAGTACTCTGGTAAAAGGACTCAGCTCCTTTAACTAAATGTGCAATTTCAAGACAATAGACTCTATTTGAAAAGGATTAAATTCCTGAGAGTTTAGTTAAATGACATAATTAGACATTTTAGGCTCTTTCTGATATGGGACAATTTCAGAAGCAGTAGCAGTAACTGCCCTATTTAAGGGACCAGATAGTTTTTAATGCATGTGTCTATGTGTGTGTGTAATACAGGCTCACTTTAGTAGGCTTGGCTTTCATAGGTCTCAAAAGTGTATGTGTTAGTTGCTCAGTCACATCCAACTCTTTGCCACCCCATGGACGCGGCTCACCAGGCTCCCTTGTCCACGTTATTCTCCAGGCAAGAATATTGGAGTGGGTTGCGACTTCCTTCTCCAGGGCATCTTCTCAACCTAGGGATAGAACCTGGGTCTCCCGCATTGCAGGTAGATTCTTTACTGTCTGAGCCACCATAGGCCTCGAAGGTTTCATTTAAAAACCATTTTCAAAAGAGGAAGTCTCAAGAATGCTCGGAATGTTTTGATATTTGACCAATAAGTGGTCTCTGGGATAGGTGTGGGTCAGTGTGACAACCAAGAGCTGAATGCCAAGGACATTACAATGGACAGACACTTTCCCCAGCCCCAGTCCTGTGTCAACTCTTGTTTAAAGCCAGTGAGTGTTTTTCGTGTTTGGCAGAGCAATTCCAGGATAGATATGTCCACAGTTAACACAAGTGACTCCAGGCTTCCCTGTGCATGACCTTGGGGTCTTGCAAATGTGATTCCATTGAGAATATAAATCCTGCCTGGAAGCTTGTGTTCTAGGCATCAATCACTCTTTCACCCACAATCAGGCCAATAAGGTGTCTGACAAAAAAACTTAGTACAGAAGTTGTTCCATATTTTCTGCACACAATAGGAAAAGAAGACGAGAGCCACATGCCCAATGAGGGGGAAGGAGGTGAACAGAAAGGGAAACCAATCACTTAGCCACACATTTAGCCCTTAGGAGAGGTGATCTGTCAAACAGACTCTAGTGGCCTTAATACAGAGTATAACTGCAGACGTTGATCAGGGAGTTCTCACTCTACTGAAAGAGGCAGTCCATCTATGTTTTATACCATGTTCTTAGAAGGTGCATAAAATTCTGAATTTATAGCTTCACATGGTTCATTTAACCTACCAAGCTAGAGTTTATTGACTCATCTGTATGGAAACTTTGGAACAAATTTTTTTATAGTTATTGGTGGTACCAGTGATGTTTCTTCATCTTTACCAATGTTCAGAATTCATCACATTAATAGAAACAAGAGGAGTTATGGTCATTTTAATTTCCAAGTGGAGAAAATCAAGGAACATTCCAAATGCCTAAAATTCTGATGGGCAGACTTGAAATGCTCTTAGAATGCTTTAAGTTAGACACTAAACACATAGACTTGAATATACTGTACATATTGGATTATATAGTTTCTTTTCTGTAGAGTTAATTTCTGCTCCATGGTGTTTTGATAAGGCGAAACATGTTTTGATAAGGCGAAATACCTTCCTTATCTGAATCTTCCACAGCACTCAGCACAGAGCCTAATAAATCCTGTTAAATGAGTCCTTGAACACAAAAATTCTGTTTCATAATAGATAATGGTGTGGATAGTAGGAGAGGGAGCCTTTCTTTAGAGATTCTTATTGTAGCAAAGAAATAAACTTCTTTGGGGAAAGCCACCATGATCTACTGGTTGTTACATTTAGGATTCCCTATTCAAAAATTTTACAAAGTGATTCTACAACTGTCACACTAATCTAATCACATAGAGATGCAGCGATTACATCTTTATGAATCCTGCAAATTTTTAAGTCCATATGTCTAAAATGTAAGACTGTCTAAATATTCATAACTGGCTAAAAACAAACAGGCAAATAATGCATCTTGCTCATATAAAGACAGAAACCAATACAACATGGTAGAAGGAATTCATTACTTTGTTCAGTATTGTTTGTGTAAGTGACAGTTCTAGAGTATGGTACACAGGCCAACTGGATCAGAGCTTGGTTCTCTGGATGTGCTCAGTGGCTGGCTCAGTTCAGTTCAGTTCAGTTGCTCAATCGTGTCCGACTCTTTGCCCATGAATGGCAGCACGCCAGGCCTCCCTGTCCATCACCAACTCCCAGAGTTCACTCAAACTCATGTCCATCGAGTCGGTGATGCCATCCAGCCATCTCATCCTCTGTTGTCCCTTTTTCCTCCTGCCCCCAATCCCTCCCAGCATCAGAGTCTTTTCCAATGAGTCAACTCTTTGCATGAGGTGGCCAAAGTACTGGAGTTTCAGAGCCACCCCAAAACAGGTGCTGAAGTCCTCATTCATTTGGCCCAGAGACAGAGTTTCCTGCACTAAGGCTCTTGCCCCTCCAGTCTCCATCCTCCAGTCACCTCTTGCTGGAGAGCTGAAACAAGAAGGCAGAGTGTGCCCTTCTTTGACCTCAACTGGGAACATACATGTTGCATGACACAAAGTTTTGCCACTCTGTGTTCATCCCCATGTGACATTAAAAGTGCCACAAGTATTGATTTGGGGGATTATAAATAATTTTCAGCAAGTAGGCACATTTGCATATTTAGAACTCAAAAATAATGAGGATGGACAGTATTTGTAAATTTTGCATCAGTACAGGTCATTAAGGTTAGGACTGAATTCAGGGTGGCTCAGTTCCTAGACTAAGACCATATAGACCTGAGCTTCCCCAAGTTGGTTTCGCCCACCTGCTAGTGGCAAGGCCTCTGGGTATGCTTTGTGGATCATTCTGACCCCTCTGCTAATGTTTGCACTCAACACCATGTTTATCCTCATGTCTACCAGCACCTATCAAAATGGATTATGGACTTTCTTCTTGGAAAACATTAAAAGATTTTTAATACAAGTGAAACATTAACTTCACACTCTAAATTACAGAGTTAGTTACAGATAGGGCTACCCAGGTGGCAAAGTCATAAAAAAATCCTCTTGTCAATGGGAGAGGTGCAAGTGATGTGGGTCTGATCCCTGGATCAGGAAGATCTCCTGGAGAAGGAAATGCAACCCACTCCAGTATTCTTGCCTGGAGAATCCCATGGACAGAGGAGCCTGGTGGGCTACAGTCCAGGGGTTGCAAGAGTTGGACATGACTGACTGCATGTGCACGCATGCCACACACACACAGAGTTACAGATAAATTCAGGATGGTAATTTTTAGGATGGTAATTTGTGGGCATTTCAGTTAAAGAAAAAATTCTTGTTTTCTGATCATTGCAACCAGAGAAATTTTTCTTCAAATGATCTTCCAGAGTAAGGTCTATCATCAGTTGAAGAAAGTGGCTCTATGACAACATGCGGAATTTCTCATCAGTTTTCTCTCTAATCCTCTTTGATGAAATTTGTATGATGAAAACTTTGCATCTGTTTTACTTCTTCAAGGCACCACAGTCTGACGGTTGTTACACTTAGGGTTCCCTACACAAACACTTTACAAAATGATTCTACAACTGTCACGTGTAGAAGAAAATACAGAAAACTCACATCAGGACCTATACAACACAGACGAATGTTAAACACTGTGCTACTTTGCTATTGCTCCTGAAATGACCTATCACAGACTCAGTGGCTTAAAACAACACAAATGTATTATCATAGAGTTCTGTGTCTAAAACATGCAGGCAGAGCCGTGTGGCTTCGGAAGGTTCCCAGCGAGAATCCTGGCCTTTGGAAGCTTCTGGTGAATGCCACTGCCCTTGGCTCCTGGACTCTCCCTCATCTTCAGTCAAAAGTAACATTGCTCTGACTTCTGCTTCCACCTCTGCATCTCCTCTGACTCCAACCCTCCTGCATCCCTCGTATGAGGAGCTTTGTGATTATCCAATTGACTGGGTAATCCAGAATGATCCCCCCATCTCAGGGTCACATAGGCAAAGTCTTGTTTTGCCATGTACGGTAGCATATTCGCTGGTTCTGGAATTGTCATATAGACATCTCTGGGGCCATTATTTATCTGACCACAAAACTAACCTGGGTTCCCTGGTGGCTCAGTGGTAAAGAACTCATCTGCCAATTCAGGAGACTTAAGAGACATGGGTTCGATCCCTGGGTGGGGAAGATCCCCTGGAGAAGGAAATGGAAACCTACTACAGTATTCTTGCCTGGGGAATCCCATGGACAGAGGAGCCTGGGGGGTCTACAGTTCATGGGGTTGCAAAGAGTTGGACACAGCTGAAGTGACTTAGCATGCATGCACAAGTGTTATAGTTCAAAGACACCGAGGCATGGTCTTTACAGTTAAAACTTGCAATCTGGTCAGGAACTGGTAAATACTACAACAGTCAGCGAGTTCAGAGAAGGAAGAGATTAGTTACCACCTGACTAGAAGAATCTCAACTTGTGTAGTAATACCTGCCTTTTCTTTATTTGTCCATCCTCTGGAAATGCCATTTCCTTCTCTTGTACTTGCCTGACTCCTGCTCATCCTTTAAAATTCAATAGTCACTTCTTAGGAGACACATCCTTTGATGCCCTAAGCAGAGATGGTACTCTTATCATGTTAAATAAATACTTTAATTAATTGCATCTCTCACCGGACACCCTGATGACTCAGTGAGTAAAGAATCCACCTGCAATGTAGGAAATGCAGGAGATGTGGATTTGATCTTGGGGTCAGAAAGGTCCCCTGGAGGAGGAAATGGCAAGCCACTCCAGTATTCTTGCCTGAAAAAAATCCCATGGACAGAGAAGCCCGGCAGGCTACAGTCCAAGGGTCACAAAGAGTTGGACACGACTGAGCGACTAAGCACGCATGCACATCTCTCACTAAAAAGAGCTCTTGTCTTCTAAGAAACTCTTATGTTTCTTTTTTTCATTTCTGTATCCTCAATGCCTTGTGATGATTTGTGTACAGTAGACACATGGCAAATATTTGATAAATAAATTAATGCGGCGGGCACTGGGCACAGAGAGCATAAGGAATGACTATATTGTCTTGGGCAGTAAGGCTGTCATGTACAGTGAGAAGGTGAGTCACTCACTGAAGCTGGGTGGAGGGCTTTTCCAACTAACTCATGGAGGAGAGGGAGGTTGGGAGGAAAACCTAAAGAGAAGTCAAGGATGAAGCTCCTCTTGGAAGCCTGGGTAAGCAGAGAGACACTCATGGCCATCTATTATTAAGGATGGGGAGGTGGAGGGCTGGTGTGGAGTCATTATGACTTCTTTCTCGGCTTCATAAATCTAAAGCTTTTAAGGCAACAGCTCACTGAGATGAATAGGAGATGGTGAGGTGGAATTTAGGAGAAAACTTGGGGTAGTGTTTGGAATTAATCTTCGGAGGAGTAACAGTATGAGCCACAAGGATTGCTTGAAGGAAAAGATAGTCAAAAAGAAAGAAAGAGAAGAAGGAATCAGAGACAGAATGTTGGGAGTATATTCAGAGGGACTTAGCTGAAAGGGCGCTTTTAAAAATAAATCAACAGCAGATGAAGGATGGAGCCACTTTTCTCAGGGGGACTGCTCATCATCTCTGAGTTGTGAGATGGCAGGAAGCGTGTGTATCCTTGGCCTCACTGTCCTGTGGGGATGGTATCTGATTTCCCAACTTTCCTAGATGATAAGGTCCGTCTAGTCAAGGCTATGGTTTTTCCAGTAGTCATGTATGGATGTGAGAGTTGGACTGTGAAGAAGGCTGAGCGCCGAAGAATTGATGCTTTTGAACTGTGGTGTTGGAGAAGACTCTTGAGAGTCCCTTGGACTCCAAGGAGATCCAACCAGTCCATCCTAAAGGAGATCAACCCTGGGATTTCTTTGGAAGGAATGATGCTAAAGCTGAAACTCCTGTATTTTGGCCACCTCATGTGAAGAGTTGACTCACTGGAAAAGACTCTGATGCTGGGAGGGATTGGGGGCAGGAGAAGAAGGGGACACAGAGGATGAGATGGCTGGATGGCATCACTGACTTGATGGATGCGAGTCTGAGTGAACTCCGGGAGTTGGTGATGGACAGGGAGGCCTGGCATACTGCGATTCATGGGGTCTCAAAGAGTCGGACACGACTGAGCGACTGAACTGAACCGAACTGAACTTTCCTGCTCAGGGCAGGGGCTTTATCTCTGTATCTCTGTGTCTCCCAGATGCCGGATTCTGCTCTTCACACACTGTATTTATCAAGAGAGTAATAAATGAGTACAATTCAAGTGTGGTGGTATTTTTATTTTATTATTTTTTTTTAATTAATTTTTATTTTTTAGTTTGTTTTGCTTTACAATACTGTATTCGTTTTGTTACACATTGACATGAATTAGCCATTAAAATTTTTTTTAATCCAGTTTCTCCTGTTTGCCACAGGTCCTGGAGTGGAAAAAAAAGGGGAGGTGGTGCTTACAAAGGAGCTTAAAGACACTGTGCACAGGTCAGAGGCTAAAAGCACACCTAGTGTTAATTCTCCTCTTGTTTGCAAAGTGGACCTGTGTGCAAAAACTCTGGATGCTGCTCAGCTGAAATTTCCTGCTACATGATACCTCTCGGGTTCAAATAAAGGACAGAAGCCTGCACTTAATTAAAAACATAAACAGGAGCTTTCTGTTCCCCAATGAGATTTAATCCTAAAGTCACCTGCAACCTGTTTATCAGTCAGTTTGAATACCCCTCACGGAGGGTAGTCAGTTCTCAAGTTACTAGACATACATATGCTCCAACAAAAGGTCTATCAAGTTTCCCTTAAAAGCGGATCTCAAAACGTTAAAGACTAACATCGCTCATAGAACAGGATTCAAAAGACTGAAGACAAAGGACATTCATACATTTGAATATGCAAACAAAAAAAAATCTGCTTTTTGGTATGTAGTCGCTCAGACATGTCTGACTCTGTGCAACCCCATGGACTGTAGCCCGACAGGCTCCTCTCTCCATGGGGATTCTCCAGGCAAGAATACTGGAGTGGGTTGCCATGCCCTCGTCCAAGAGATCTTCCCAACCCAGAGACTGAACCTGGGTTTCCCACATTGTGGTGGAGTCTTTACCATCTTAGCCACCAGGGAAGCCCCTGCTTTTTGGTATAGTTATAATAGATACTTGAAAAATTGATCAAAATGTTCCTGCTTTCTAGTTAAGTATGAAAGAAATGACTATTGACTTTAGTAAGTTGTCTTGCAGACAATTCTCAGAGCTAGCACTCATTTTAAAAAAATATTATTTATTTGGCTGCATCAGGTCTTAGTTGCAGCAACAGCTCCCTAGTTGTGTCTCTCGGACTCCAGAGTGCAAGGGCTTCAGAGCTGAGGTGCATAGGGTTAGATACGAAGGTAATTAGATAATAAAGCATGTGGGATCTTAGTTCCCCAACAAGAGGAATCCCCTGCATTGTAAGGCGGATTCCTAACCACTGGGCACCCAGGGAAGTCCTGCTTCGACTCCCATTAAGGAAAATACTGGATGGAAAAACATACAAGGTGTAGGTTGTGTTGCTACACACCCAAGTAAGTGCAAATTCCTTTCCAGCCATGCATCGATCTTTCCACGTGTGTTCTGTGACAATAATCATCTAACTGGCCCATTAACCTTTTTAGCTGATTCCTCTGTGCTCAGGTGGTCCTATGAATGACAAGAAAATGGAAAAATAAAATTAATGGATGCATTACACTATTCAGGAACGGGGATTAATTATTTCAAAGCAAGCCAGTTTCTAAGCAAAACTTCTGGGCAAATATTTCAAAAGCTTTTCACAGCTGGCTCCTACTGTCATTTCCTTGAAGTTTTAGCAATAAGTGGAGAAAAGACCACCTTGGGCATCTTTCTGCCTGAGGGAGCAGGATGACAGTGTAAGAGGAACCCATTTAGGCTTTGATATGTCCAGTTGAAAGGGCATTCAAGCTCCAGAGAATTTTCTCTAAATGCTTATTTTGTGTGCTGTGTGCAATTTGTTGTTTAAATCCCTCTAGGAACCAGGAGATTTTCAGATGCGTTTTAGGGAACGGTGATTTTTCAGGGTGAAACAACATCATGCTTCGTTGGTAGATGTGTTGGATCAAGTGTTAGAAAGGTTATTAAATCCTATGGTATTGCTTCTTTGCAACCCAAATGATAATGAAGGCTTCTTAGAGAAATACAGAACCAGTGCGAAGAGATTGCTTCAAGGAAAGGTATTAAATCGAATCTGAAGAATGATCACTCTCTATACTCATCAACTCTCACTTAGCTCAGCATTAAGTTTGTTTAAATAGAGATCGGAAAAGAAGTAATACAATATCTTTTCTATTTACCACTCATCCTCATATGTAGAATTGTGACGAGCTTGTTCTGCATGATTAAAATTTAACATCAATTATAACTTATTTGGCCATGAATTGTTCTAGGCTCATTCTGAGAGGAAAAAAAAGCACATGCAAACTCTGGGTGAGATGAAACATTTCTTTCTGTATTACACAGTTGAGATACATACCACTCATGATCCCATTGTCTCTGAAGATGTGTTTTTCTGAGAGAAATTATTTTTGTTTCTAATATAAATACTTTTCAAAGACATATTTGATGGAAAGTGTTCATCCTTCTCTGTTTGTGAGAAAAACAGGCCTCCCTGCGAAGCAGGCAAATCTGTTAAATGACTGATTTACACAAAGCCAGTTCACCAAAAATCAATCTGTCGAATGACCCATTTGCCAATTTCTTTCCGAGTGTTAATTTCATCACGTCTCTTTAACCTCTTTTCCCACCAGCTTATCAGTTGGCCTTAGCTAATATTCTTTTGGCAGGTTTCAAAATTCAGATGTCTAGAATCTCTGGAACTTCTGCCTCTGGTCTCATGTGTTCCCACCACACGTGTGATTTTTTTTTTTTAATCTATTCTTACACTTGTCTCAACTCCTGCCTCTGGCTATACCAACCTGTTCTGGACCTGGTTTAATATGTCTGCATGAAATTTTAAAGTAAATTTTTCTTGGACTGCAAATGTGGTGAACTGGCCCTTTCCAATTAACTTGGGGAAATAGTTTTCAGAAAATTGATTTGGAACCTCCTAAACTACCCAGGGGGCTTCCACGGTGGCTTAGTGGTAAAGAATCTGCCTGCAATGAAGGATCCTCCGGAGATATGAGTTTGATCCCTGGGTAGGGAAGATCCCCTGGAGGAGGGCATGGCAACTGACTCCAGTATTCTTGCCTGGAAAACCCCATGGACAGAGGAGCCTGGCTGGCTACAGTCCATAGGGTCACAAAGAGTCAGGCACGACTGAAATAGCTTAGCGCACACACATGCAAACTACCCAAGGCTTCCCAAGTGGCTCAGTGGTTAAAACATCTGCCTGCAATGCAGGAGACGTGGGTTTGATCCTTGGGTTAGGAAGATCCCCTGGAGAAGGAAATGACAACTCATTCCAGTATTCTTGCCTGGAAAATCCCATGGACAGGGGAGCTGGGTGGGCTATAGTCCATGTGATCGCGAAAGAGTCAGACACTGACTTAGTGACTAAACAATAACAACAAAACTATCCAAGAAAATCTCAGAACAATAATATCCCATTGAGTGCTTTATGTCTGGCCCTTCATAAGTATAACCTCACAGAATTCTGATAGTAAATGAAAGCCTTTTCTAACATACAAGAACACTGAGGGTTAAAATAATTGCATAATTTGCCCAAGGTCACAGAGCCATTAAGCAGCAGAATCAGGATTTGAATCCAGCCTACCAGACTCTAAAGCTAGTGTGCTATATATTAAACTAAACCACATTTCAAAACAGTGTTTTTAATAAAGATGATAATTACTTAAAAAACATGAAATAATTTCTGACATGTTTCCTGATGGGAAGCCCTAAAGAAGCCTAAGATTGGGTAAAGGATGTGTATTTCATACACTTCCAGAAATTCAAAGCCTTAATGAGTACTCAAATGTGTAAGATAAGATTCTGACGAGTTTCTGCAAGAGTCTTTGCAAAAGAACAGGCGGTGTCAGAATATGAGAGCTGGATGCGTGTTAAATCCCTTCAGTCGTGTCTCCAGGCAAGGATACTGGAGTGGGTTGCCATGCCCTTCTCCAGGGCACCTTCCCAAACTAGGGATCAAATCCATGTCTCCTACAATGGGAGGCGGGTTTTTTACCACTAGTGCCACCTGGAAAGCCCATGAGAGCTGGATATTCTTTCTCAACGAGAATATGAGGTCTCTTAAAATGGGCTGGTTGGTCTCTTAAATTTTCTGTAAAAGATTTAAATGAAACAGAAAGCAGACCCTTAGGAACTGATTAGTGGATAGCAAGTCTATTATATGAAGCAGGAACTGAGGTGTGTGTTACACTGTCTTGAAAGGATGTCTATAAAGAGAATGGGGCCCCTCCATGCTTTCTACTTCTGGCATAATAAGACCCCACCACAATTAACTGGAATATCTGAAAGTCAGCTGTCTTGGACTGGCCTCTATTCTCTTCCCCAGAGGCTATTTTAGAAATTTATGTTTATTGACATCAGAAATGTCAGCACAGGGCTGATAGGAAAAGGAGGAAAAAGACTTCAAGGAGTCATCAGGAAGCTTGTTTCCGTCGTGTCTCCCCACTGTCAGTATCTGTCACTTTCAGTGCTCATCTAGACCCGACACTTGCAGAAACACCGGCAAAATCACCTTCCTAAATGAGCTTCTTTGCCCTTTTGCTGAGTGTCCTTGCCCTTTTGGTTGGTTTCTCCAGTAGCAGGCTGGAGCAAGTCACCCAGTCATGCACTCTTAATATTTACCGAGCACCTTCTTTTTATAAGGAAAGTGTCCTGGGCATATTTCACTTCAATATTCTTAACAGATGCTGCTTTGCAAATTTATAAGAATTTGAAATGTGCAAAACCATAACTTAGAGTGTGCCTGCCCTCCCCTGCTCCAAAGACTCCAGAGAATTGCTAGGAACATTTTCACACAATGACTTTGGGGATTAAATCATGAGTATCTAATGGTATTATTGGCTAATAAATTTAGCTAGATAACTTTGCTAGTATCTATCTTCCCAAGGGATCTAATGTACATAGCAGTACCCTAGGGAATGGCATCTGTGGAAAAAGATTTTCTGTGTGTGTTGGGGGGTGGGGTGGGGGCATGGCTGCCTATCAACCTCCTTGTTGGTCCTCAGACAGAGCCCAAAGTGATCTTTGTGTTAACAGGCAATCTCCTGACATGTTCAAGTATTACAGGACAATCATGTTAGAGATTCTTCAACAGTTCAATTCCTTCTACTTGGTGACTCTTCAAAGGACAAATAATCATGTTCAGAGACTTGGGAAGCTTTTGGAAACTTATTTATGTCCTTTAGGTATAACACAGGCTCCCGCTTTATGACAGTGATGATTCCCCATCATCTCAGAATATGTCATACTCAGAATTTTGCAGACTGCTGTGTCCACAGTTTTGGACTCCACCTAAATGAAAGCAAGGAGGAATTTACATACAGAAACAGGAGAACCATACGAGCAAGGAAGGGATTGAAAAGAAAGATGTACTGGGCAAGGCTAAAGGACACAAACTCCTGAGAAATGTCTTCTTTCCATTCACATTACACTTACGCGTAATTTACACCTTCGTTCATTTACCACTTACGGGTAAATAGAATGGAAAGAAGATGTGTTGTTAATATACTGAGCTACAGCCTTCTGTATTCCATTTCCAGCTTTCATCACTTTTTTTGATGCCTATAGGCTAGGAAACTTCCATTAGGAGGAGAAGGGAGCTATCTCTGCAAGTTGCTCCTAAACTGAATTCCATCTTTGAGATGCACAGGTTTCCAAACATGCTAGAGAGAGGAGCTGCCAGGTAGGGTCTCCTAGACCTGGCACTATGGTTTAGAATCTTTCTGAATCCTAATGCCTAGGTCAGTGGGCTGGTGGCTGAGAAGTTCTCAGTCGGCCCTTGAGCACCTCTGTACACAGAAGTAAGAAGAGGTTACTCTTTAGTCACTGGCTGCAAGAAAGTGTTATTATTTTACTGGATAATAAAACATATCAATTCATAGTCTGGTTAATTTTCTAGTTTCCAACTTCATGCTATTTGCTGTATACCAATATTCCACATAACTGTTATGGCAACCCACTCCAGTACTCTTGCCTGGAAAATCCCATGGACAGAGAAGCCTGGCAGGCTACAGTCCATGGGGTTGCAAAGAGTTGGATACGACTGAGCAACTTCACTTCTTCCTCTTTCACTTTTTTGTGTGTGTGTTTTTTTTTTTTAAATCAAAGAGATTGTGACATGATTAAATCATGCTTTTCAAACTGAAAAGAGTAATGCCTTTATGCTAAGTCAGAACCAAACATAAAGAAGCTTATATGGAAGCATGCAGATTTAGGTTAAACACACACTGGAGTTATCTTCACATTGGGAGAATGAAGGGGTGCTATGGAAGCTATTTTCTTCTCATTTTGATTTGTATGTTTCTTATAAATGTATCTGGGCACTATATGTGAGAGTGGGTGCAAAGTCGCTTCAGTCGTGTCTGACTCTTTATCACTCTGTGGACTGTAGCCTGTCAGGCTCCTCGGTCCATGGAATTCTCCAGGCAAAAATACCGGAACTGGATTGCCATGCCCTCCTCCAGGGGATCTGCCTGACTCTAGGTCGGATTCACATCTCTTATGTCTCCTGCATTGGCAGGTGGGTTCTTTACCACTAGCAGCGCTATAAACACATAACTAAAAAATCTTATTTGCTCTAGAAGATAGAATGAAGGGTTGGGAGGGGGGCAGACATAATCATCAAAAACAGAGACCCCTCAACAGAACTGGGCCATCTCATCACATTCACTGTGGGGGTTTGGAACAAGTGACAACATTTCTCAGCATTGTTAAATAAAACAGAAAATCTTATTCAAAGAAAATCTTTACTCTCATTTGTTTTTAGTCTGTTTCATTTCCCACGTTGCCAATATACTGAGTTACAACCATCTGTACTCCATTTCCAGCTATTATCATGTTAATATACATATATATCAAACAAGACCCTTCTTATATTCCAAGATTCATCATAAATACTGACATGAGAAAAATTTAGAAGTCTTGTCTGCCAGGTGATAACAGTAAACTGACAGCTGCAAAATGCCTCTGACTGAGTCTTCAGTTTCCATTACGAAATTGTTAAGAAGATTTAGCAATCTCCTCTCAAGGTATGTTTATCTTGGTAGTGATGTGTATTTATACAGAAGGTAAGCAATGGAAATTATAGATGACATTTCATTTTAAATATGCCAGATTTGGATTTCAGGAAGCTAGAGATAAAAGAATAGCAGAAGTGATCTACCATGTCCTACATTTATACCCTATGGGCCAGACACAACGCTTGAACATTGAAATTTCAGTTAACCTTCATGGCAACCCGATGAAGTCCAAGCTACAACTCCAAATTTATAAGTGAGTAAAATGAGGCTTGGACTTCTTTGGTGGCTCAGATGGTAAAGAATCTGCCTGCAATGCAGGAGACCTCGGTTTGATACCTAGGCCAGGAAGATCCCCTGGAGGAGGAAATGCCTACCCACACCAGTATTCTTGCCTGGGAAATCCCATGGACAAAGGAGCCTGGCTGCAGTTCAAGGGCTCGCAAAGACTTGGACATGACTGAGTGATAAACACTTTGACTTCTTTTCAAATGAGGCTCCTAGAGGTTAGCTGGCTTACCACAAGTCATATAGTCAGCAAGTGTCTAAGACAGGACTCACACCTGTTTTCGGATATAAAGCACAGGACGGTTTCTGTATTTTGAATAATATTATGTTGCCTGATTAGATAATTGCAACCAAATAAGATGAAGTGATTTGTACAATTTCTACAGCACAACTAAAACCCAGGTTTTCTATTTCCAAGATCTGCAATCTATCTACTACACTAACAATAGGAGGCCAATTTATATTATAAAATATTTTGAGAGTAGATTCCCTTTAACATAAAGGATACTAACTCACAACTGTAAAAAGCATGTGCAAATCTTGGTTTTCCAGCATTGAATAAGCATTGGATAAACAGTGGGACCAAGGGTTTCTTAATGTATAACCACATATTTACAGTTAAAAAACAAGAGCTACTCTGAAGGAGAAGCAATGTCTGTTGTAATTTTTTCATGATTTTCCAGTCTGACATAAATGCCAATAGAACAGTCTTTTAACTAAAATTAAGTTGAATGGAATTCAATCATGAGTGAAATTCCTGGTGCTTTTACTCCATAGGCAATAAATGTGAAATTGTAACATGTTAAGGAAATCAATATGGTGGCCTCAAAAATCCTTTCTGCAAAATTCAGATTTTAAATAATTTTAGCAAAAACAAGCAGGAAAAAACCACAGTACATCATTCAGATCCAAGTTGTGAACAGCAACTAATATATCCAATCCTTTGCCACAGTCCAGGATTCACTCTAATTAATTTTAGCATCTCCCATTGGTTGATACAAAGGAGATTGTTGCAGACAACCTTTATCAGCCAAGTCAGGTATATTTTTCTATCTGTGAAGAACACTGCTTGTTTTAATTCACCTCCTTTAAGAATAGTTTGCACACTTGTAGAGAAAACTATAGGAAAACTTGGTTCCCAGACACAGATAAAGTCTTGTTGTACATGCCCTAATCTCTGGTGATTTATTAATGCCAGAACCCAAAGCCCTGAAAAGACAAGCAAATTGATTTTCCTTGCTTCTAGTAACTAGAAAACACTAATCTCTAAATTACTGTTAAACCTCAAATACATCAGTGTATAAGATGTAACCTATGAGATGTTAAAGGTAAAATTAACCACAAAATTTGTGACTCTCCCAAAATTAACTTTAGCTTTAGTATTTGGGAGACAGAGCTAAAACATAATTAGTTGTTTAGAGAAATGGCGAAGCAGTACCAAAAATTCTGAAAACCACCTTATTTTCAATGCATAATTACTTTTGAATACCAGTGAAGTTAACACTTCCACAGAGATAGAAAAATAATCTTTTTTGGTTTTAAACATCCTTTTCTTAAATATCAGTGCTTCTATTACACAGATGATGTCATTATAAGTGACATTTCTGCTAGCAGAATTCCCAAGGTTTTTCATTGCCATTGCAAAGGTTTTGAATTACCTTTCTGAGAAACTCTATATTCCAATGTATTATTGCAAAATTATATTGTGTGGATATTCTTAGACTGAAGGTATACAGTGCCCTTAGTCTTCATGTCAAATCAAAATAGCTTCAAACTTCCAAGTCTTTAGTAATCAGATATCATTGTATTTAGAAATCATACTATACAGTTGATGCTTCATAATTATTTATGTATTAAATTAGAATCTATTGGAAAATACAAATGGCTTCAAGAGGGACATGTAAGAAAACCCTGCTGAAAGGCACAGATGCTGTTGTTAACTGGGCTTATGTATCATCCACATGAATTGAAGAATTTTTCCAACACTTCAGTTTGTATCTGTGTCTGTATATGTTACCAGAGAGTAGTATCAGTGTTTCTTAAAGTTTGATACTCAAGATTAACATTAGAAGAGACACAGATGACCAAGTTTAATATGCATAGATACAAACTCATTGGATCATTTCCAGAGCTGTGGATGGACCTAGAGACTGTCATACAGAGTGAAGTAGGTCAGAAAGAGAAAAAAATATATAATATGTATTAACACATATGTGGAATCTAGGAAAGTGGTACAGATACACCTATTGCAGGGCAGGAAGAGAGACACAGATGTAGAGAACAAACGTGTAGACACAAGGTGGAAGGGCAGCATGGGATGAAGTGGGAAATTGGGATTGACATATATACACTACCGTGTGTAAAACAGATAGCTAGTGGGAAGCTGGTGTGTAACAGAGGAAGCTCAGTTTGGTGTCCTGTGATCATCTAGAGGGGAGGGACAGAGGCGTGAGAAGGAGGCTCAAAAAGGAGGCGATACATGTATACATATAGCTGATTCAGCTCATGGTACAGCAGAAACTAATACAACATTGTAAAGCAAGTATGTGCTATGTTCTCAGTCATGTCTGACTATTTGCAGCCCCATGGACTGAAGCCCACCAAACTCCTCTGCCCATGTAACTTTCCAGGCAAGAATACTGGAGTGGGTTGATATTTCCTACACCAGGGGATCTTCCCGACTCAGGAATCGAACCCACATCTCTTGAGTCTCCTGCATTGGCAGGCAGATTCTTAACTACTGCAAGTATACACCAATCGAAAAAAAAGTCAAACAATCCAATTAGTAAAACTTCTGTACTAATTTATGGATATCTTTGTTTAGGATGACTCTAAGTAAGCATCTTGTAAATGAATTGGAGGAAAAATGTTAGTAGTTTACAGTACAGATAGTACACTGCTAGAAAAATACTGTGATGCTTAATGCTTGAGAAATAATGGCTATGATTTTCCCTATTTGGAGATTCAGTCTACTTTTGTCCAGTAGCACTAATTTCGGGAAACTGACTACTCTCAATAATAAAAAAAGAATAGGATTAAATAATCATTTTCACTCCATCCTGAACAGTGGGTTTTTTTTTTCTTTCTGTGAGTACGTAGCATTCTTTATTGATGAAATATGGAATATTGTTCAGATAATAATTAACAACTTCTTGGACAAACATCACATGAATATTTGATGTTAACACATTATTGATGAGGGATTTTTGCAGAAACTAATGCCTGTGGCTGGTGATTTGTTATGTAAGTGAATACTGAAACACTCTGGCAATAATGTTTGGGTAACAAAAAACATATTAATTCATCTCTGGCAAATAAGTTGTTAAGCTTTTGAGGACTTTATTTACATAAAAGTACTCTTTTCCTTTGGGCAGGATTAGGTTCCCCTGGGATATACTTGCATGGGGCTTTCCAGGTAGCTCAGTGGGAAAGAATCCGCCTGCCAATGTAGGAGACGTGGGTTCAAACCCTGGGTTTGGAAGATCCCCTAGAGAAGGAAATGGCAACTCACCCCAGTATTCTTGCCTGGGAAATGCCATGGACAGAGGGGACAGGCAGGCTACAGTCCATGGGGTTGCAAAAGAGTTGGACACGACGTAGTGGCTAAACAACAACAAAACAATACTCGCACAGCACACTGGACTATTCGCTCACAGACGTGGTCTCAACTATAGTATTTATTAGTGTGATTATTGGTGTAATGTCTGGCATCTCCCCACACAGACTCAACGCTTCACTGAAGGGAGGAAGATTGTCTGTTTTCCTTATCTATTCATTTAAAAAATTTCTGGCTGTGCCTCATGGCACGTGGGATCTAGTTCCCTGGACCAGGGATTGAACCTCTGCCAGCGCATAGGAAGTACAGAATCAACCACTAGACCACCAGGGAAGTCCTGTTCCTATCTGTTTTAGCCAAAGCTATGCCCCATTGCTTAACACAATGCCTGGGACTCTGCACTTTTTTTTTTTAATGTACTGGATTGTAAAGCACAATCTGTTTGTGATTATCTTGAAGTAATGAGGTAAAGCAGAGCAGTCATCAGTCTGTACAAAGGGTATTTTCTCATTAAAAAGAAGAGTCCTCAGTCCAGATAATGTGATAGGAGTCAAATGTGTTCTGTCATTGGCCAAGTCTGCAGCTGAATATGTACACAGTGGAAAAATAATGGGAAAATTGCCATCAGTTCAGTTCAGTTCATTTCAGTTGCTCAGTCGTGTCCGACTCTTTGCGATCCCATGAATCTCAGCACGCCAGGTCTCCCTGTCCAATTGCCATATGCATAATGGATAAATCTTGGAATTCTTTGTCTTGAAAGCACCTTAGAGATACCTTCTCTAGTCCTTTCCCTTTATGGTAAAGACAACTAAACCGAGGGATAGAAAGAGACAAGTAATTGCCTCAAGTTCACATAACAAGACAGCCAGTGCCTAACTGTGGTCTCAGTGTCTCATGATGCTCGGTCCCTCTGCTCTGGGCTCTTTCTCAGCCACGAGTCCCCTTTCTTAGTAATCAGTCTCTGCCTTTGGGGATAGGGGGCACCACTGGTTCAGGCTTCCTTCAAGATGCTGAGGCACAAGGTTCAGGGCTTAGTCAGATCCCTCCTTACAAACTCCTAAAGCCCAACTGAGATCATTGAAAACCCACTGTCAGAAAAACAGTCCTGACTGATAATCCATATTGTAAATAATCTGCATGCAGCTGAAATGGTTTCCACAAAGGTGTAAGACCAAACAAAGGGGCTGTTAAGTGGGGCTGACCAAATTCAAGTTCATCCTTTGATATGACCACTTCCAATCAATAAGAATTGTTGGAAAGCCTTGGACTCCTTACATGGGAGAATACAGATGCCTTTGGTGAGTCAAGCCAAGTGGCCTTTTTGCATTGCAGATTTTTTAAAATCATCAACTGCTAGTCATTAACAGATTTCAAGGCAATAAATTACTGTAATAATTGTGATTAGTGTTTTTCTTGCTCTCACATGGCTGTTGGGAAGCATTCTTGTAACAGGTACAAAGAAGCCAGAGGCTCATTTACCCTGAGCTCTATTACATGAGTTTCAGGACTTTCTGAAGCCTCACTTGTCAATACTACCTGATACAAGGGAATGAGAATACAATTTATTTTAATAAACCCTGAATACATACTTTGTGAAATACATGACATTTAAATTTTTCTTTCTATTGGACTTTGAATAACTACTATCATTTTAAAAGCTCATCACCACTGTCTCACCCCTATATCCACCATTAGAAGGAATACACACAGTGCACCTATTAGGAGCCAGGCACTGTGCTGAGCAACCAATGAAGAGCTTCATTACACATAATGTAATTAAATTCCTACATCTCTCCAAGATGGTCTTTTAAATCACAGAAATTGCACTGAATATATTGGGATATGGAATCACAGCATTGCATGATTCTTCAGGGTGTCTGAGAAAAGGTTGTGTGTCTAATTGGTTTACAGAGGCAAGATTTCCTGCCTTCTGCTATCCTCAATGGCACAGGCTCTTTGCTTGCTTTTCATGGGTAGAAATTTGTATCAGAAGTTGTTACTTTAGCATTCTGTGTGCTAACAAATCAGTTTTAATGAAGGTCTTCTCCTTAGGCTATTGTTAAATTCAAGTTTCACTCAGGCAAGAGATGCCACTGGGAAGCATTCACTCAGCATCTAAAAGGTGATTCTTGGAATATGTCATTAATCATAATCTCAACTGTATTGGTTACTGACTTGGGTGGCACATCTCTAGTGAATAAGAAATAGCTTTGGCTAAGCTACTGATTCTGATTGTTTATTTAAACTTTGAAAAATGATTGATAGTGCTTCGAGACATGTATTTCCATAATCTTTCAAATCTAATTTTGTCAACTACAGTGAAGCAAGGGGCAAGGAAACCACACATAAGGACAAATAATTATATCCATTATTATCTAGAATATAGTGCCTTTCTGTGCTTTTATCTTGCTTCCTTGAAGAAAAATGAAATCCTACTCAGTGCCTGACCCATAGCAGGCACCCAAGGAACTCAAGATACAGTTGTTCAGTGAATAAAAGAAGCAATTGCTGGTGATTTTAAGCAAATGAACTATCACCTTTCAGTAACTCATGGGAATGGAGTTTAACTAACTCAAGGTTCCTCTTTTCTTCCCTTCCATCCTTGCTTTTTCTTCTTTCCTATTTCTTTTTTCTTGCTAACAATACCTGAAACAGAGAGACCATTTGAGGTCTTAGAAATAAATGGATGTTTTAAAGAAAAAAAATTAGGATCAGGATATTAAATACAAACTTCCATTTCTCTTCAATCAACGAAGTTTACAAAACAGACAGAAATGATAATATTGAGTTTTTCAAGGTCTTATACCTCTTCCTCTCCTGAAACGACTCACTCTGCTTGCTTTAAAGAAAACAAAGGAAGGATTAATATCTATCTTTGATTGGCTTCCTCTGCCCTGATTTCTAAGAAGAGTTCTATCTTTGTCAGAACAATCTGAGGACTCTTCTGTGATTCTGAATCTGGAGAATAGATAGAGAAGCACATCAAATAAAGGACCAAGAGAAAGGAAGGGTTTTGCATGTTGTTTATAGGGAGAAAGTTTTGGAGGTCCAGTGTTTGAAGGAATCTCAAGCAGCCATGAGGTACAAGAGAAGAGAAGGGAGGAGAAGGGAGAGAGGACAGAAACTTTTAAGAAGTATCACTATGTACAATGAATTAGCACCTCTTCATGTAAGAGACTCAATTTGACACTGAAGTTTTATTTTAATTTCTTGGCCTACTCTTTTTCACATGATGCTGTGCAAAACCTGGTCCAGGTGGTATGTGCTGTGCTTAATTGCTCAGTCATGTCCACCTCTTTGAGACCCCATGAACTGTATGTAGCCTGTCAGGCTCCTCTGTGTTCATGGGGATTCTCCAGTCAAGAATACTGGAGTAGGTAGCCTATCACTTCTTCAGGGGATTTTCCCAACCCAGGAATCAAACTGGGGTCTCCTGCATTGCAGGTGGATTCTTTACCAGCTGAGCTACCAGGAAAAGCCCTAAGAGCAATTACAGAAGTCTGATTATTTGAATCAGAAAGGTTCTGTAGCCCTCAACCATCATATATATAAAAATCTGCAATTCCAAATTCAATGTGATAGAGTAGACAATGAAAAGTTAGAATGAGATTTTAAGGTATAAGGATAAACATACTTCCAGTGTAGGAAAATTGCAAAACATTAATGGATACAAGTTGTCAAAAATATAAAGTTCAGCATTCCAACTCACTTTGTAAATTTTAGATTTTACTTCAGTAGAAGCAGGCTATTTTGCTCATAAAACTAAAAAAAAAAAAAGAATGTCTAGAGGAAAACTTCATTGACGTAGCCAGAAACTCAAATAAATTCTTGAAAGATTAATCAATGCATAAATATCTGGGAAATTCAGTCACACAATTGTTCTTAGCGATTGGTTTGGATCATCACCCAAAGTATTGACTGCCTAAACTGTGTATTTTTCTAGCAGTTTTGTTTGCCTCTGAGGAAGCAGAGACAGCCCCACACTAAGGGTAAAATTTGCTGAGCTTAAACTCTGAACAAAATCATTAACTAAGGATCATTCTTCTTCATTTCCCCTCTTAATGATTAGCTCCATTTGAAAACCAGCCCTCTCATTTTGTTAATGCTATTATTGGAGTTGGATAAATTCACTGACCAGCTTAACCAATTTATTCCTATTTGTAATTGTTGTCTTACAACAGCTTTCTTATTTCCTTAGACTTTGCATTTAACCTTAGGAAAACATGCTGATAACTTGCATAATAAAACTTATCTCCTAAATTTTGCATATATGATCAAATATTTTTAACTATGCTGAATGTGATATTTACAGCTTGGTTTCTGGCTAATGGTAAAAAAAAATGTAGGATGAAAGCTTAAAATAAAGCATTGCTTATTTACACAACACATCCTTTTGCTATGCAAGTTCTATGTCAAAATTTGAAATAATATACTAAGAAATTTTCTTTTTAATCTTTTTTTTTTTTTTTTAAATTTGGCCATGCTGCTCAGCCTGTGGGATCTTAGTTCCTCAACAAGGGATTAAATCTGTGCCACTGGCAGTGGAAGCTTAGAGCCTTAAGCACAGGAACACCAGAAATTTCCCTCTTTAAATTTTCATAAATTCCATGATTGACAATTTATCAAATATTTAAAGCAGTTGACAATTTTGCCTACCTATTTAATACCCTATTTTTCATTAAATAACCTTTTTATTACCTAGATCTTTCTCAAAATTCAAAAAATAATCCTGGGACTTTGGTTACACAAATATCACAGTAGGTTATGTATGTACATGAGTGGGTGGGTATATATTTGAAAACAAAGCTAAATAACTAGTGACGGTGTGACTTTGTTGTTGTTCAGTTGCTAAGTCATGATGGACCCTTTGTGACCCCATGGACTGCAGCACACCAGACTTTCTGTCCTTCACTATCTCCCGGAGTTTGCTCAGACTCAAATTCATTTAGTCAGTGATGCCATCAACCATCTCATCCTTTCTTGAACCCTTCTCCTCCTCCCCTCAATCTTAGGCTCTTTTCCAGTGAGTCAGCTCGTGGCGTCAAGTGGCCAAAGTATTGGAGCTTTAGCTTCAGCATCAGGCCTTTCAATGAATATTCATGGTATGGCTTAGAGATGACATTAAAATATAAGGAAGATTTCCATGGGTGAGAAAAGCCTCTGGGAAGGAAAGGCAGAAGGTCCTTGGGGGAATTAAGGGTATGATGATTAGAAGAATAGTAGAGTGGTCTTGTTGGCTGCTGTCTATGGGGTCGCACAGAGTCGGACACGACTTAGCAGCAGCAGAGTGGTCTGGACAGGTAGATAGTGGCTACACATTGACTTGTATTAAAACTTGCCTATGGAATCTTGAGCTCTAGTTCATAGGCCATGGAGAGTTATTGGAGTTTTGGGCAGTGGTATGAGAGGGACTTATTCTAGGAAGATAAAGGAAGATAACCTTTGCAACAGTATTATAATTAGTCTAAGGAAAAAACAAAAACAAAACAGATATGGGACTTTCCTAGTGGCCCAGTGGTTAAGACTTCACCTTCCAATGCAGGGGGTACAGGTTCGATTCCTGGTCAGGGATTTAAGATCCCACATGCCTCTCGTCCCCAAAAAAGAAATATAAAACAGAAGCAATATTGTAACAAATGCAATAAAGACTTTAAAAATGGTTGACATCAAAAAAAGAAAGAAAAGAAAGAACAGATCTGCTCAGAGTCCCTCTGGCTATGGGTCGCTGTTTCAGTTCACCGTATAGCAACGCAGCATGGGTACTGTCTTGACCGCTGGTTTTTATTTATCAACAGCACAGAAGATTCATGTTGAGAATTTTCTAAGGACTCATTGTTTATGAGTAATTTTGTCAGTTAAATGCTCACTAAAACTATACAAGAAGAGAACTATATAACAGATGTTGTAATTCTTTTTTTTTTTTTTTTTTCTTCAGATGTTGTAATTCTATAGCAGACAGGCAGGTTTCAGTAACAAGCTGTAGCTGGGATAAAAAGGTTGAACATTTCAGATTTACACTGTGCTTCTTAACCAAGTGTCTGCTGCTGCTCCAAAGAATAATTTTCTTCAAGATAATGCTATTTTTTAAATCAAGAATTATCTGAATAATTTGGGAAAAACTCAAAAGAGAGGAAGGAGTCATGGAAAGTATAGAAAAAATTACGCCCTATTATTATTTCTTATCCAACCAAACAGAAAAAGTCACTATTAATCATAAATATGATGTAACATAAAGATATTAATGCACTTCTTATTGGGATATATGTCATTTTAAATATGATATAACATAAAGATATTAATGCACTTCTTATTGGGATATATGTCATTTTTTTCACAAGCCAGGTCTTTATAAGGTCCAAGGGAGCATACATTTTATTTCTCCCAGACAATTTTAAACTAAAACATCTTTACGTTATGTCCTTTCTACATGAAACATTGATACTTATCATGCATGCATGCATGCTCAGTTGCTCGACTGTTTCTGACTCTTTATGACCCTGTGGACCGTAGCCCACCTGGCTCCTCTGTCCCTTGGATTTCCCAGGCAAGAATCCTGCAGTGGGTTGCCATTTCCTCCTCCAGGGGATCCTCCTGACCTAGGGACTGAACCTGTGTCTCCTGAACTGGCAGGCGGGTTCTTTACCACTGCGCCACCTGGGAAGGCCCTTTGCATTCATAGATATGCCAAAATATATGATAATTTTCAAGATGGTTATGGGATAATTATAGAGTAAGGAGGTCAGAAGTCTTGAGTTGTATTCTTAATAAGATGCCAATAGTGTTTCTAGCAAATCCCAGTACACAGCGAGATTTATGTAGCAAATAAACAGAGCATGCGAAAGCAGATAATATCACAGTGTCAAGAATCCTGCCCACACCTGGGATGGCCTCCGGCCACCTGGGAGCTCAATCTCATTAAGTCAGTCCTTAATCAAGGCATAACTATCTTTTTACAATTTTCTTTTCTCTTACAAGCCCATGGGACAGAGCCTCCTGGTTCCTAGAATTTGATGTCCCTATTTACCCTGCCAAGTGTCATTTGTTCACAGTGTGAAGGAGCTGGATTGTGCTAAATTTTGCTGAGAAGTTGCTCATTTTCACCTTGAATGTAGACAGCAAGATACTGAGTGATAGATCTCCCACTCTGGACCAAGATAACCAGGGCATGTGGCCACCGTGGAAGATGATGCAAAGCCTTCGACTAATCTGGCTGAGATCTGTATCTCATTTAATTGTTTGGTCCCAGGGTAGCACTGACGGCTTGCTGACTCGAACGGAGCTCGTGGACGCATGTGCCGGCGGCTTCTCCGGCGCTGGACTCTAATTGGTGCTGACGCCAGGTGCCTCCCTTCCATCACTTTCTATCTGAATCAGTTCATCATCGCCACTTCATTTGTCTGACAGCGGCTCCTGGAGAATTCAAACATTGACTCTGACAACTTTTGTTTTTAACCTCAAGGCTGTGCCCTGGTTGCCTAGGTGAATTTGACAATTTGATGTTTCTCTTCTTAATCAGGGAAGGCTCAGGACCGTAGACTCTGAGCCCTTGGCACCTGTGAGAGAAGTTAGGGCTTCATGTCTTACCCATTAGCGGGAGGAGAAGCTCCCGACTGAGGAGAGACGTGGGGTGGTTGAATTTTCTTTACTTAGGTGGAAGCCAAGTTGAGTAGTTTATTACCAAGGTCGTCTGGGAAGCAGACAGAGGAAGACAGAGCTCCTGCCTCAGGGTTTAGAGACATTAAAATAAATCCTGATTGCAAAAGTGTAAGTGTTCAATGTAGAGTTTTATGGCCTAGTTTTTGGTTTGGATTGTTTCCTTTCTGCCACCTGAAAAAAGTTTTGTTGTGCTAACTTGCTCTTGTCCTTTACTGTGTAACTTTCTCCCATTAGCCTGGGCTTTACTGTTTCTTCTTGCTTCACATCATGCGTGCGTCTGACACGTCCTCCCATTTGCACCTGATGTTTTCTTCCTACCTAAAATCCTTCTGTTCCCTTCACAGGTTTCAGGCTTTCTGACATTTCTGTATTAATTAGGCTACTTTGGGCTATAACTAACAGAAACGTCCAACTCGAACTGGCCAAAACATGAAGATATTTATTTTCTCACATAACTGGAAGCTCAGGCCCCAGGCCAGGTACCATCTGGGCCATATGTCATCATGGACTCAAATTTCTTCCAGTTCCCTGCTCTGGCCATCACAGTCTTGGCATCCTGATTGAGGCGTGTGTTCCCTCATGGTCACAGATGGTCACAGGATGGCCTCCACTGTTTCCAGGCTGCACATCCAGAAACAGAATGCCTCTGGGGAAAAAGAGATGGGGCGGGGGGAGGCCTTGTTCATTCCGTATCTCACGTCTTCCATTAGACATCCTTTCATGTTTTGGGGGCTACATTTAAATCATATGCCCATTCCATCACCCATGAACACCAGCGTAAGGGTGACCTTAGACTAGTGGTTCTCAAATTGTGGACACAGGCTAGCAGCATCAACATCACCAAGGGATTTGTTAGAAATGCCAGGTCTCAAGCCCCACCCAAGGCATACAGGATAGGAATTCAGCAATCTGTGCTTTAACAGAGCTTCAGTGATTCTGATCCAAGTGCAAGTTTGATTTCTACCACTCATCTGGGGTAGAGTGGATTTAGGAGTCTACTGCTATGACATTTCCAATATCTCTCGTGGAAGAGGATTGAGTTCCTGAAGTCATTGTTCTTTTAACAACTGGTTTGTTCCCAGGTGGTTCAGTGGTAAAGAATCTGCCTGCCAATGTAGGAGAAGTGGGTTCAAGTCCTGGGTTGGGAAGATGCCCTGGAGAAGGACATCCTTCTGATTTTGAAGACTTTTTTTAAATGACCAAAGGATAAGGGACATACTCAAATGATATGTGAAGAAATGCATGCTGTTTTCAATTACTTGGATATTTAGAGTAGGAAAAATTTTATCTACCCTATGTCAGACCTTCTGCTAAGTGTTCCTACATTATTTAATGTGTTTACACCAGCCTTGTAAGCAAGTATTAATAATCCATTTGATAGATGAGAAAACAGAGGTTGAGAGACTCAACATCAAGGAGTTTGAAATCTGCAAACAGAGAGGGGATCTGAACCTGAGCTGTCTAACTTCAAAGCCAGACTTAGAAACTCTTTCCAAGTAAAAGTACTCAACAAAATACCCTAGGAAGAGATTTAATTAAAAGGAAACAAAATAACAGCAACACCTGTATATCGCAGCTGGCTGTGGAGAAGGCAACTCACAAAGTCCCCAGAGTTCTGCTCAAATATGTGCTGCAGTTCTGTTCACCACTGCGCTGGGCCATCTCCCCTGCTGGACTCCTTTCACTTAGCCATGGAAGATGCACCTCAGTTCTTCCCAAGGAGCCCTCAGTCTTGTCAGAATGGCCACTATTCCTCTGATGGTTCCGTCCCCCACTATCCACCCCACCCACATCCAAATCTCCAGGCTTATATAGTTTTCATTTCATAGTTTTCAGTTGTAATGAAAATGTTAATGATTTCTGTTGGATGAAGTGGATTAAGAGTTAGGTTTTATATGCATTTACATGAATGTGCCATAATTTTGGTTTAATAATTTCCTCTTTTCATTTTGAAACCAAAATCTATGCCTATCAGCACTCAGACAATGTCATGATTTCTTGAAAAGACCATAGACTCTGGGAATGCGGCTGATGAGAGTTGCCTTGGATAAAATCCCAAACTCTATTTCATCTCCGCTTGGATACAGAATTTCTAAGTGATTGACCCACCCAACCAACTACATCTATCTTCCTGTTTTAACTAACAATGTGCAAGCACCACCTCATGGCCAAAAACCCAGAACTTAAACAACAAAAGCAATATTGTAGCAAATCAATAAAGACTTTAAAAATGGTCCACATAAAAAACATTTTTAAAAGTAATTTCCAGTGTAACATTTGTGAAAAAAGAAACAACAACAAAATACTTGGCAGAGCATTCTATCCTCTCCCTTGTACTTAGCTCTTGTTTCTCTGGCTAATGGCCAGATTACTTGCCCCTTTCCTGTGGGTCCCCAGCTATTTTCACAGTTTAAGGCTCTGTTTACTTAAGTCTATACTTAGATTGCAGGTGATAATTGCTTCCTTATCAGTGTTTTTGCTCTTTGCTCTCTAAGCCTGTCCTTAAGTTCTCTCTGCCTTTCTTCACTTGTTTCTCCTTTTAGAAATCCCATCCAGGGTGATGTCTCTTTAGGATTTATTCCAGGCATCACTGGTTGCTTAAAGGAGACTCCTTTTATACTCATTCAACAGAATTATCACATATTTAATATGTGATCAGGCACAGTACAGCATGCTGAAAATACAGAGGTAAATAATCAGATGCGGTAACTCATTTATAATTTAGTGGGAGAGGGCAGTACCAGACTATCAAACAGTCACACGAGTCAATGAACAATTTCCAGTTATGGCAACTGCTCGAAGGAAAATTACAAAGCGCTGAAAGACAGTGTATCAGGGAACCTAGTAAAGATGGGTAGATCAGGGAAGGCCTCATGGAGGTGTTGATATTAAACCTGAGAACTGAAGTGTGAGTGGTAGTGAGCGGGGAAGATGGACAGCACTACTCCAAACAGAAGAAACAAACTTGAGAATCACTGTCAGGTTTAAAGCTTTCCATTTCACCATAATAAGAAGGTTTGTTAGCCAAAAATAAACATGTCTTTCCACTATAGCTGGAACAGATACAGAGGAAACAGATGCCTATATTGAGCAGATTCTGAGGGAATTCCTTGGTGGGCCAGCGATTATGAATCTGCCTTGCAATGTAGAGGACTCGGGTTTGATCACTGGTTGCAGAACTAGGATCCCACATGCTGCATAGCAACTAAGCCCTTGAACCACAACCATTGTGCTTGAGGGCCCCAGCTAGAGAGCCTGCGCACCTCATGCAAAGACCCCACGAGATGCAGTGAAGATGTCCCACAGGCCGCAACTAAGACCCAACATAACTAAACAAATACATATGTAAGGGTAGATTTTGGAAAGGGGTAGGAGCTTCCGCAATGGCTCAGCGGGTAAAGAATCTGCAATGCAGGAGACATAGGAGACACTAGTTTGATCCCTGGGGTGGGAAGATCCCCTGGAGGAGGGCACGGCAACCCACGCCAGTATTCTTGCCTGGAGAATCGCATGGACAGAGGAGCCCGGTGGGTTCCAGTCCATGAAGTCACAGAGTCGGACATGGCTGAGTGACCAAGCACCGCAGAGAAAGCAGTGGCTGACGGAGAGATCAGAGTCCCTGCCACTCAGCCTCCTCCCAAATGCTCTCTTCTTGATCTAATAGGACCAGTTTCATGACCAGGTTGTGACAAAGATTTTAAATATATATATTTTTTTCTTCATGTTCATTACTACCGCTTACCTCATAAGATCATAGCATCTGGTCCCATCAATTCATGGGAAATAGATGGGGAAACAGTAGAAACAGTGTCAGACTTTATTTTTTTGGGCTCCAAAATCACTGCAGATGGTGACTGCAGCCATGAAATTAAAAGATGCTTACTCCTTGGAAGAAAAGTTATGATCAACCTACACAGTATATTCAAAAGCAGAGACATTACTTTGCCGACTAAGGTCTGTCTAGTCAAGGCTATGGTTTTTCCAGTGGTCATGTATGGATGTGAGAGTTGGACTGTGAAGAAGGCTGAGCGCCAAAGAATTGATGCTTTTGAACTGTGGTGTTGGAGAAGACTCTTGAGAGTCCCTTGGACTGCAAGGAGATCCAACCAGTCCATTCTGAAGATCAACCCTGGGATTTCTTTGGAAGGAATGATGCTAAAGCTGAAGCTCCAGTACTTTGGCCACCTCATGCGAAGAGTTGACTCATTGGAAAAGACTCTGATGCTGGGAGGGACTGGGGGCAAGAGGAGAAGAAGGGGACAACCGAGGATGAGATGGCTGGATGGTATCACTGACTCGATGGACGTGAGTCTGAGTGAATCCAGGAGATGGTGATGGACAGGGAGGCCTGGCATGCTGCGATTCATGGGGTCGCAAAGAGTCGGACATGACTGAGCAACTGAACTGAACTGAACCTCATAACTAAAATCCTCTGATGCCTAGTCATTCTGCTTCCTGCCTGCTCTCAGGGTCAGCGGCTCTTGAGCCTGTCACTCACCAGAATCACTTGGGCCGTTATAGACTGTAAGGTTCCCCCACCAAATTCCAGAACTACTGAACTGGGATGTCCCAGGGTGAGACTCAGGTAATCCACATTTTAACCAAAGGTGCTCCAGTGACTGTAATTTGAAAAAGGCTTGAGAAACCCCAGTATACTACTAGCTGTATGCCCATGGTCAAGTTACTTACCCTCTCTGTGCCTCAGTTGCCTCACCTGTAAACTGAGAATAATACTGGTATCTACCTCATGCAGTTATTGTGAGTATAAAATGTGGTAGAGAATCCTGACTTCGGGTAACATACCTGGATAAGAAAGACAATCACTGAAGGGAATGCCAGTTTAGGGACTTGCACAACTCAGGATGGTCCCACAGACAGGAGGACTTCCACTGGATCATCTCTGGACATCACTTTGTGAGCGCCTTTTAAGAGCTGGACAACTCCACCACTACAGAGTTGAAGGTGGTAGCATGAATATCAGCTACAGTATAAAAATCTGCCTTCATGCCTTCTTCTGCAGTATGAGCTCCACAATCCCCACCTCCTTGATTGGCACAAAGCTGTCAATTATCACACCATATTTTCTGTGAGCCAGGGGAAGGTCAGGTTGGCTGGTCCGAATATTTATGTCCATGGACACAGTAACTGTAGCAGAAGAGCTTGCAGGATGGATCAGTCTATTTTCAGTAACTGACGTGGATACCAGGGGAGGAACCAGTCTCTTCTTTGAAACTCCAGTCACTAAAGATAATAAAAGACTGGGATCTCCCATGGGTATCTCTGCCATCAAACTCAGGCACCTGCAGAGGAAGCCACCGTGCATTGGAAAACAAAGCCAAGAGGGAAGCCAGAGATAGAGGGAGTCCTCACAATGAACTTGTTGGAACTCTGAATGTTGCTAGCTCTGACACCACATGACTTACCAAGCCTGGGGAGAGACTAAGAAAGTCTCCTGTCCAATGTATCTATCTATTCCTCTACTGGTTTAACTTACATGGAGATGGATTTCTGTCACTTGAAACCCAGCATTCTGCACAATAACTTTTGGTGTTTTTCTGACATATTTGTAGTCAATGTGGCTTCTTCCACAGTGCTGTGAAGTTCTGTTTGAGAAGAAAAGCTAAGATTACCTCCAGCTAACAACCCAAAGAAGCAAGAGCAGGAGTCTAGATGGGAGATGAAGGCAGGGCCGTCATTGCTTCCGCTCTCTATTTTACAAATACTGAAGAGCAAACATCAAGGGCTTCCCAGGTGGCACTAGTGGTAAAGAATCTGCCTGCAATGCAGGAGACCTAAGAGACACAGGTTCGATCCCAGGGTCAGGAAGATCCCCTGGAAAAGGGAATCCACGCCAGTATTCTTGCCTGGACAATTCCATGGGCAGAGGAGCCTGGTGGGCTACAGTGCACGTGGTTGCAAAAGAGTCAGACACAACTGAGTGACTGAGCATACACACAAACATACTTAAAATGAACTCAGATAAATTTCAAAGTTTAAAACTATTTCCTATCCTGCACTGCTCAGAAACTCTGTTATTGCCAAGATATGATCCCAGATAGAGTGGATTTGTCCCTTCCCTTAAACAAAATGACCTTAATAAAAATGCTATTCCTACAGCTTCAGTAAGAGTCTGTGTCTTACAGCAAAGCTTGCAATACTGCATTCTATTGTGTGTAGAACTCTATTCAAAGCTACATTGAATACAAACTGGAATGGAGTTATAAACAGCATTAAACGTTAATGAAAAATCACCTTTGTATTTGCAGAACAATAAAATAAGTAGGAAAGGAAATTAATTAGGTTAGGCTAGTTACAGTTAAGACAGGTAATTATTCTGAATTTGAAATTTAGATCATTCTCCCCTTCCTTGATGCTATTATCCATTAGACTTACTACTGCACATTTGCATGTCAAGCTAGCCAGAACTCCAAAATAAGGAGGTTGGGACTGCAAGAGAGAAGAGGAAAGAGGCAAATTTGACTCACAAGGAAGCAAAAGAGTGCAGGAAAACACCAGCATTTATTGCACCATCTATCACTAAGGGTGTGCCAGAGCACCACGCTATCTTTATTTGGTCATAGGATAGAAGATATGAACCCAGCACATCTCCAGTGTGACTCAAAGAAGAAAGTGCTGGAAGAAATGAGTTGTAAGTGAATGAAAACATCAGTGTTTTAGAACTGAAAGGAAACTGGAACAGCAACTAGTATAACTCCCTGTGTTTTAGGTCAGGAGGCACATTTGGGTGGGCTGAGGACCCTGGTCAAGGCCACACAGCTACTCAGGTGGAGTTTCCTCAGTGCTAATCAGTGGTCATTTCCCTCTCTAAGATATACATCTATTAGGAAAAAAACACACCCAGATCAGAGAGTGTTCTTCCATTAGACATATTTCTCAGACTCTCTAACACAATTCTGCCAGATGCTGAGTATGTCCATTCCACTTCTGCATCCTGGAATTGCAGAAAGGACCACAGGATGGGTTTGGGGATGACCCACATACTGTGAGATGGATCTGAGCTAAAAACTCCAATTATCACCACCCCCAAAAGTCCCTGGTCTGATGACAATGATGTTTGGGTCTCAGAAATTAGTGTCAATTCAGGGCCCTGGTCCCTGCACATGTGTTCAGTCGTGTCTTTCTCTTTGTGACCCCCATAGACTGTAGCCCACCAGGCTCCTCTGTCCATGGGATTTTCCAGGCAAGAATACTACAGTGGGTTGCCATTTCCTACTTCAGGGGAATCTTCCCCACCTAGAAATCGAACCTGAGTCTCCTGCATTGGCAGGCGGGTTCTTTACCACTGAGCCACCTGGGAGGCCCTCCAATTCAGGGCCCATGTCCAGTAATTCCCCCAAAGACTGATCACTTCCTTTTCCCTAAGTCTAGTCACCTGGGTAAAAGGCCATAGTATCCAGTGGCATCTTAATGAATCTTCTGATGGGTTAATTAATATGCATATTAATTAACACACATATTAATATATGTGTTTGTTTAAATGAAAATTTACATTTGTAAAAGATAGTCCTTCATGCCATAGAGCATTGTGTCCTAGGTTCAGTTCAGTTCTACAGAATCAGAAACAAAACAAGTTGAGAAGTCTGGGGAGGGCAAGGAGGAAATGTCAAAAAAAAAAGGGAAGATTTACTCATTTCTCCAGGACACCCTATTTAGTCCTCAGAACTGCTGGGGAGCAACTTGTTCCAAAGCAGACATAAATATTGTGGCAGGAGAAGAGGCCATTTTATGCACTGACAGCCAGTGTGCAGTCCATTGGGGCATAAAAAGGTAGCCAGAATCTGGCAACAAGGCCACTCTCTGCAGACCACCACCTCCATCCCTTCATGGATCACAGCCTTGTCATGGCAAAGAGGCTTGCATAACTTGATGAAGCTATGAGCCAAGCTGTGCAGGGCCACCCAAGACAGACAGGTCATAGGGAAGAGTTCTTACAAATCATGGTCCAATGGAGGAGACAATGGCAAACCACTCCATTATTCTTGCTGCGAGAACCCCATGAACAGAATGAAAAGGCAAAAAAGATATGACACCTGAAGATGAGCCCCTTAGATCAGAAGGTGTCCAATATGTTACTGGGATGAGATGGTTAGATAGCATCACTGACTCAATGGACATGAATCTGAGCAAACTCCAGGAGATAGTGGAGGACAGAGGAGCCTGGTGTGCTGTAGTCCATGGAGTTACAAAGGGCCAACTTAGCAACCCAACAACAGCATCTCCACAGCCACAGGAAACCTTGAGAATGTGCGTTTCAGACTGGGTCAGGCCAGCTGATACACTCTACTGTCAAGTTTTTCATAGCCCCCCCAACCCCCACCAAGAATCCTCCCTCCTCCCTGCAGTCCTTGGCTGTCCATGACTCTCACGAACATTCAGAGAATACAAAGCAGATAGATGCCCTTATCAAGTCCTATGAGCCTTGAAAGTGAAAGTCACTCAGTTGTGTCCAACTCTTTGCAACCGCATGGACTATACAGTCCATGGAATTCTCTTGGCCAGAATACTGGAGTGGGTAGCCTTTCCCTTCTCCAGGGGATCTTCCCAACCCAGGAATCGAACTTACAAAGGAGGTTTCTGGAAGGAATGGCAACACATTTGTTTGAAGTTGATGTAATGAATTACATAGTAGTGCTACTCATTGTACACCCCCAAAATGTAACAACCCAAAGGGTCTTCAAAGTCAAAACTGCATAAATGAATATTTAAGAGTTCCAGATGCTAAAAATACACTTGAGATCTCATTTTCTTCTTAATCAGAAATTGCTTCGGGGAAGAAGGCTCTTTGCCTTCTGGAATCCGACATCGGCCAAGTTAACTTGGCATCTTGGCAAAAATCAAGGATAACCTGACTCTTGCCAATTATAAACAGAGAGCATAGAATTTAAATGTAAGAGCTACAGAGGGGGAAAAAAGCTGCCTACCTGTTGCTGTAACAAACAAGACTATTTAAATTTCATCAGGTATTGCCTTAGTAGAATTTGAATATGGTCAGATTTCTTCTTCTTCTTTTTTTTTTTTAAACAGACATCTGTCATACAAACTCAATCAAGTTAGTGTAAAAATACTTCAGAAGAATAAGAAACAGAATTAAAACCTATTAAACTTTTTCAATACTACAAGTTTTCCATTTAAGTGCATCACCATTTTTCCCATCTATTCTACATTGCTCATAACTCTTCACATTTCTACCAAAAAATGAGCATCTCACTTTTTGGATACGGGATTTCAGGTTGCAGTTATGTCTTTTTCCCTAGCTCAGGGTTATTGGAACTACCTTGGAGCCAAAGCAAACTCGGAGTCTACTTAATTTTCTGCCAGTGGTTCAGTGAATGGACTTCTGATTTCTGGTGATTATGGAATCGCTTCTGGGGATGGATCTAAAATGCAGTCACTGACCCTTAATGTCAATATAAAATTCTGGGTCCAAAATTCAGTGGCAATTCCATTGTTTACAGTGTATTTCTGGCGGCATCATCATAAGCAGCCTGAATGCTTTATGGATTCATGTCTCTCCTGAGCAAACTTAAAAGAAGGCTTAGTAAAACCTACATTGGTTTATTGAGTGTGTAAGAGCTGCCACTCTTGTATTCTACTAGATATTCTTTGGCCTTATTCATCTGAGGGCTTCCCTGATGGCTCAGATGGTAGAGAATCTGCCCGAAATGAAGGAGACCCGGGTTCGATCCCTGGATCTGGAAGATCCCCTGGAGAAGGGAATGGCTACCCACTCCAGTATTCTGGCTTGAAGAACCCCATTGACAGTGGAGCCTGGTGGGCTATATAGCCCATGGGCTTGCAAAGAGTTGGACACGACTGAGCAACTAATACTTTCACTTTTTATGCATCTAAAAAGAATCCTAAAACTGAATTCTAAAAGTTGAAAAGTAAAAGAGTTTCTTAATATGAGTAAATATACCTTTCTTAGCTAATTATTTTGTGATGGGTCACGTAATCAACAGAACCATGGAGACTATGGTATGATAATCATTTGTATCTTAAAGTAATACTTTATAGTACAAGAAATGCAAGATTGTGTGAGCCTAGTTTATATGAGCTCATAATTCATAATAAATTGGTTATAAAAGTAATCTGAAAGCTGTTCCCAGGACCATGAAATAGATAAATATTCATGTCTATTGTTTTTTATTTGCAAACAACTATTAATTGTCACTTTATCCACACAGCACATAATAAGCATTCTGGAATTCTACATTTATCACTGTGATGTTTTTATTAAGAGTATGTTAAGGCATTTCCACACGTACTCGACCACAGCATGGAAAGCTGGATATTTCGCCTATGTTAGTGTTCCTACTTTGACTAGATCAGAACAATTTTTGATGTCAATTTCTGGCCGTTTCAATTTTTAAAAAATTAATGAGGAAAATTCTCTCCCATCAAGAATCGTTACTAAATATGTAGCCAGCTGCCCCTACAGAACAGTCAAATATCACCTTCAAAGAAGAAAAAGGCAACTGGGTAGGGTGTATTTTGTTCGATATATCTCTAAGATGGTCCTAACAAACAAGAAACTTCCCAAGATGCTGGCTGTCAATGTGACTGGTGGCAATGCTGCCTGCACAGTCTTCTTTCATTTTTAAAAATTTTTTATTTTATATAAAGCATCTGCCTCCAATGCGGGAGACCCGGGTTCGATCCCTGGGTCGGGAAGATCCCCTGGAGAAGGAAATGGCAACCCACTCCAGTATTCTTGCTTGGAGAATCTCATGGACTGAGGAGCCTGGTGGGCTGCAGTCCATGGGGTCACAAAGAGTCGGACACGACTGAGTGACTTTACTTACTTACTTACAGCCAATTAACAATGTGGTGACAGTTTCAGGCAGACAGTAAAGAGCCTCACTTAGCCATACCTATACATGTACCCATTTTCCCCCAAACTCCTCTCTCATTATGGTAATATCTAGAGCAACCAAGCTCACAAACACACCTAGAAGGTTGTGGCCACACCAAAGACAGGTTGATATACTGTGAGTCCTGCAGAAACTGTCAGCTTTCTTGTCTCTGGAATCTCATCCCCATTTCTTCCCATTGAGCTCTTTCCTGGGGTCTCTTGTGTTCCAGGCACAATGGGTCCTGACCCTCAGTGAGGCTGCCAGTTGGGGAGACAGGCATGGAAGCAAATGTTTACAACTCAGGCTGAGTCAAGCCACGGGAAATGGAGATAAAAGCTTGAGAATAGGAAGGGGGCACTAGTGATGAGTTCTTTCTGCTGCATCAGCACAGAACCATTTACTTTTAATCCTATGTGTATATATAAAGCTCAGTATAAAAGGACAGAAGCTGCTTAGAGGGTTTCAGCTTCCAAGCTGGCACTAATGGTAAAGAATCCTCCTGCCAATGCAAGAGACATAGAGATACAGGTTTGGTCCCTGGATCCTGAAGATCCCCTGGAGGAGGGCATGGGAACCCACTCCAGTATTCTTGCCTGAAGATCCCATGAACAGAGGAGCCTGCTGGGCTATGGCCCATAAGGTTGCAAAGAGCTTGACATGACTGAAGCGACTTAGCACTTAACAAGCAGCATGAAATGGGACCCTCCTACAAATCAGTGCAGCATTCGTGACTATTGCAAATGCAAAGCATAACTTTGTGAACCCCAATGTAATGAAGTTTGGAAAAGCCGTTGAAGTAGTCAGAAAAAAGAAGCCATATCTGAAATTTTTTTTCGTGATGACAGTAAAGCTTTCCCAAAGTACAGCTGTCTTTAATCCCCATTCTGGGTAGCTTCAAGCCTCTTTCCAAGGAGACTGCCCAACAGAATCTTCTATTCTTTAACACCGAAGACCCCACCACTCCCACCCTCACCTTACTCCTCACTCCAGGTTTGGCTAAACTGATATATAAACCTCCAGTGGTGGTGGTGGTGTAGTTGCTAAGTCATGTACAACTCTTGTGACCCCATGGACTGTAGCTTGCCAGGCTCCTCTGTCCATGGGATTTCCCAGGCAAGAATACTGTAGTGGGTTGCCATTTCCTTCTCCAGACAGATAAACCTCTGCCTCTGGCTATTCTGCTAATTACTCACTGTTGAGTACTCCCACACACATAATAAACTTTTTTTCCTATTAAAAAAAGCAAAAACAAAAAACATCAGTATAAGTTTTGGCAATCTGTGACTCAGGGAAATAGAACACTTGGTGAAAAATAGGCTCTTCTTTTATTTAAAACACTCCATGTTTTCTTTTCACATTTTATTCCTCTTTAATCTGTGATGGTCTGGATATCATGAAATTTCCTATCAAACCTCTTGGATGCTTGATTTATTCTTGAAAAGTATGTTCCCAGGGACCTTGGTTCTGTACGCTTGAACTTTCTTTTGAAGTCTGTGGCTTTTGCAACAATCAGTTCTTCTCCGTGAAGATTTTTCAACTGGAGAACAGAAAACTGTATCTTTCTCTCTCTCTTCATAGACTATATATGTATAAACTATACATATAAACAGAACATATCTATTGTTCCTGGTGATGCATCTGGTTGCTAGACCTCGAGATTGGGTTGAAGATTGCTGTGTTCAAGCTGGTTTAGGAAACTAACCAAACACGCAAAGCATCCTGAATCCTCTTCTATCTCAAGGGGAAGAGGAAGAGTATTGGGCAAAAAATAGGAAGTTATCAGGCATCATGTTTTAGTGCCAGGTTTCTTGCTTCCTGACTATGCAAATGTAAGCCTCTTGGTTGCTCCTCTCTAAAAAGAGGAAGCTGGGACTAGATGATGCTTTGGGTTTTGAAATTTATTTTTATGAGGAAAACTAGACAGTCTGAACTAGGTGGTATTACATACTGAACCAATAACCCTAACAGGAGCTAACTTGCCTATCACCATGACTTATTTAGTGAGTGAGGTCTTTGCACTCATAATCAAAGTCCACACTAATGACTGGTAAGTTATTTGAATTGATTCTCAATGAACTGCTAACCACCCTATTGGTATTTACCAATAAAGCAAGCAGCCCTGTACCTGCAGGTTCGATGTTTTATATTCGTATCTTTCCATGCAGAATTCTGAACGGAAATCTGTGTGCTCAGCTAAAATTTCTATTCTATTTAATGTACTAGGAGTATCATTAAACATCTGTAGTGTTTTAAGAAGTCCTAATTTTGATTTGCAAAAGCTGAAAAGAAGATATAAAGTAATAGAATCTTAAAGATGATATGTGAATAGAGGAACCTGGCAGGCCACAGTCCATGGGGTCAAAAGAGTCAGACACTACTTAGTGACTAAACCACCAGCCACTCAGCCACCTGTAATTTGCTTCTCCCTGTGGACTTTGTCTTAACTCTCTACCCCACCTTCTGAGTCTCCTGTCTTCCTGCAAGCTGCCTCCTGCATTTGCCCCATATCCCAGAAGCTACACTACTAGAAATTAAGAAGTAATTGTCAGAATTGCTTAAAATCTGCAGAATTTGAATAATACTCAGTGGCCAAGGTTTGCTACAGAGTTGACCCATTCAAAGTAGATTTTTATAAAATCTAGTATGATAGCTGGGAGAATAAGAATAAACATGGAATTTGGAGGGTGCTGGGGGTATATAATAAAGTGAAAATTGACATCAGAATCTGAAAGTGGGTGACAGGCAGGTGAAAGAACATCAGTGACCAAAATTCAAGTTCCCTGCCATTGGGAACAGAGGTAGAGCATATGTAAATATATAAAAGAAATGCATACAGATAGAAGAAGTGTCATGAAATAAGTTTTAAGAAGTAATAAACAGGTACTGGGAGATATACCATCAGAGTATACCAACTTTATACAGGATGTTGAGAGAAGGTGGTATTTAAGCTATACTGTGAAGGATAAGGAAAAGCTAGTAACAGAAACAGTGAAGGAAAACATGTTCTAGGAAGAGAGAAGAGCTAACTCAAAGGCCCTGAGATGGGAAAAATCACATAAAAGGAAGATGGGATATGGAGGTGTCCATAGGGGAGCTGTGGGAGCAGATATTCATTTGATTTAAAAAATGGTTGCAGCTCTCATCAAAATCAGAGGAAGTAACTCAAACAAGTGACTCTTAAAAGAAATGAGATTTTATTTTCCCGAGGATATGATTGACAGTAAGCATAATGTCCTTCCAAGTTATAAGTGCCTTTGCTTCAGGTCAAGTATAAAAAGATCCCCTGAGAGAAAATAGAATTTCAATACAGAAACATCACAAACAGGAATAACAGCATGATTCTGAAGGAAAAGAATATACTTTCTCATCAGAGAGGTGCAAGAGAAAAGAATTATGCCTATCTAGTCTAAAAGTAAAATTTTATATGCCACAAAATATGTTTAGTTTGAAAAAAAAAAAGGCAATACAGAATCTTGTTTGAAATACCAAACCATAGAGGCCTGTTTGCCTATAAGGTCGTGCATCAATTAACTGTCTGAGAAAAAAGAATAAAGTGGCTTTACTTTGCCTAAAAATCAGAAGCTTATAGCTACTAAATATAAAGTTTTCATACCAACAAAGGAGTGTTAAAATATAACCTGGGCCTACTGATGTTAACTGTACTTTGCAAAACAAAAAATTAAAAGTAGCCACATACAGCATGGAAGATTCGAGTAAAATCTCGACTTACAGAAAGGTCACATCGTTGACCAAAATGAACATACGCTTTAGACCAACCATGTTCAAGACTGGAGTCTTACAGAGCCTGGATTGGTGGCAGTGAGTTTTGCAAAGGTGAGATTATAGCTATGTGATTCTTTTATATGCTAGGTATGATAATTTACAGCTAAACAATTGACCTTACACGTTAATGCTGAATTTTCAACTAAATTCAGATATCAGTATTTAGTGTAAATCAGAAAGAAACTAGTAGAAAAAATGTCATTAAAGGTATGAAAGTCAAACAAGTTTTTTGTTTAAGGTAAACATTTCAAAATATTATCAATTAAGAGCTAAAACATTATTGGTCCTGCCAAAAACAAGCAATCTTGAAAAAAAAGCTGGGCCAAAACTATATTACAAGGTTAGAGTGACTAAAACAGTACAGCGTTAGCATAAAAATAGACACAGAGATCAAAGAAACAGAATCGAGAGCTCAGAAATAAACACCCAAATAAATGGCCCATTTATGACAAAGGGTCTGAGACTATACAATGGGGAGAGCACAGTCTCTTCAATAAACGGTGTAGGGGAAACTGGTCAGTGACATGCAAAAGAATGAAGCTGGACCACTATTTTACACCATACACAAAAATTTACTCAAATGGACAAAAGACTTGAATGCAACACCTGAAATCATAAAACTCTTGGACGAAAACAGGCTGTAAAGTCTCTGACCTTGTAGGTAATTTTTTGAATCTGTCTTCAAAAGCAAAAACAAACAGGTTGAACTATATCAAACTAAAAAGCTTTTGCATGGCAAAAGAAACCATCAACAAAATCAAAAGGAAATCTACTGAACAGAAGAAAATGTTTGTAAACCAAAACCAAAATATATAAATGACTCATACAACTCAATAAAACCCCAAACAATTTGACTTCTTTAAAAATAGAAAATCTGAATAAATATTTTTCCAAAGAAGACATGCGATAGCCAAAGGGGCATGAAAAGAAGCTCTGTGTCCTTCATCATCAGGAAAATGCAAATCAATACCACGATGATATTGCTTCACATGTATTAAAATGGCTATCATCAAAAAGACTAGAAATAAGCATTGGTGAGGATGTGGAGAAAAGGAAACCCTCGTGTACTGTTGGCGGGAATGTAAATTGGTGCAGTCACTTTCAGTAAACAGTATGAAGGTTCCTCAAAAAATTAAAAATAGGACTCCCATATGATCCCATGTTTCTACTTCTGGGTTTTTATCTGGGGAAAATGAAAACACTAACTTGAAAAGATATATGAATTCCTATGTTCATTGCACCACTATTTACAGTACCAAAGTCATAGAAACTCGTATTTATTGGCTTATATACAATGGAATAGGCTTCCCTCATAGCTCATTCAGTAAAGAATCCACCTTCCATGCAGGAGATCCCCGTTTGATTCCTGGGTGAGGAAGATCCCCTGGAGAAGGAAATCACAACCCACTCCAGTACTCTTACCTGGAGAATCCTATGGACAGAGGAGCCTGGTGGGCTACAGTCCATGGGATCACAAGAGTTGGACATGACTGAGCAACTAAAGCACCACCATACAACACTTTGGCCATCTGAGGCAAAGAGCTGACTCACTGGAAAAGACCCCTGATTCTGGGAAACACTGAAGGCAAGAGGAGAAGGGGGTGATGGGATGAGATGGTTAGATGCCATCCCTGACTTAACGGACATGAGTTTGAGGAAACTCAGGGAGACAGTGAAGGACAGGGAAGCCTGATGTGCTGCAGTCCATGAGGACACAAAGAGTCAGACACGACTTAACAACAGCAAACAACTGACAGGTGAGAGTTGGGAGAAGAACGTTCCAGATCTGAGACTTGGTTTGGTAGAGAAATTGTGATGAAGCCAGAAACACTGGCCAGGGAATTAAGGTGAGGCTGTGGAGCAGGAGTTGGCCCCACCCACGGCTTTGCCAGCTCCAGGGAGAAGTTTTTGCTAAAGGGACTGAGCTTCACCGAAAAGTTTTAAACACGGGAGTGTCATCATCAGATTTATATATTTAAAAATCAGGTGGTGAGGATTAAAGGTTGATCTTTAAACTGTTTCTAAAGCTGGCATTCTGATTCTGCGATGATGGGGTCCTTCACTCTCTCTTCTTACGCATACAAACAATTATGCACCACCCCTTTTGTTACTTGTTGTGTATAGCAGTAACAGTCTACCTAGAGAAAGAGCACCAGATTGCAAAACAGTCTACCTAGAGAAAGAGCACGAGAGTGTAAATTTCAACAGGGGTTGGAGGAGAGAAAACAAGCCATTGTGATTTCTCCTGAAATGGCCCTCCTGGCTATTGCATCTTACACTGGCATGTATCCTTTCGGATCTGGTCCTCTGCTGACCCTGCTCCTAACTTGACACTGCTCCTTCTAAGACTTTTATCTGCTCAGCAGTTCCATTACTGACAATTGATTGGGCTCTTTCTCCTGGTCCTAACTCATTACTTTGCCTCATAAAGAAGGGCCAGACTCCTTCCTGTCAAAATGAACTGTCCTTTTGTACCAAAGCCTTGGCCTGGACTCAAGACCATTTTCTCCCTTACAATCCAAGAGACTATAGTCTCCTTGAAAACAGGGGTTATATCTGCTTCTCAATTACATCTCCTGTTTTCATCACAGGGCTTGCCACCTCCCATTGTTACATCTTCAATAAACGCTGTTGAATGAATGAATGCCCTGACCTTGGGCAGCCTGTACCGATCTGAAATCGCCCTGGACCAGAATTCTCCTGTCTGCAGCTCATCACTCTCCGTCCAGCGTCTACATTATGAAGCATGATGGCTCTGTGCCAGTTAGACTCTCCCAGCTATTTTAACCAGAGCTAAAACTGAGCCTTTTTTCTTATCTTAATCATTTAAGGCACAAGCTTGGGATTGTTTTCCTGAATCGTGGCTGAGTCTTAACTTGGATAATTCAGAAAAAAAAAACAAGTCTGTAGACGCTTAGCATCATTGCCAGGATATTAATAGTAATAAAGTCACATTCATTGGCCTCACTGCTTGCCAGGCACCATGCTAACTGCTTTGTAGACATTGTTCCCTTTGATCCTCATTGCAACCCTACAGGGAAAAGATTATTACCACCATTTTACAGATGAGAAAATCAAGGCTAGAGTCCCAGAGCTAACAAGGAGATGTGAGATTTTCAAAATTCCCCTGAATGTAAAACTTGTACTCTTTAACAGTTAGGGGAAAAATGTACAAAATAAAACTGATAATACATCCACATACTGAAAATTAACACAGAGAAATGTATAAATTAATTGATAATGGTACTGAAAAATGGATGTTTATATGAAACTCTTTGTTGTATAATTGGATAGATTCTGATTTCTCTGTCACACATTTTTCCTCTTTGCCCCCAAAATATCTGTCTATTCATAATCTTCTGTTAGTACACAGAGCACATTTGAGATTTTTTTCATAATCTTCAAGCATTTTATTTTAATAAGAAGCAGCCCAGGAAAACTAGGAAGGCAAGAAAACAGTCGTATCTTACTGGATTTTAAAAGCCTCGAGAGAAAAAATGTATGAAAAGAACCTAAGAGCTCTTATGGTAAAACTGAAATGTACATGAGATCAAACCATCCAGAGCTTTAAAACGACATCTTCCAAAGTGCTGTGAGTGACAGTTTTAAAGTGTACAAAACTCAGATTTCTCTTTACCATCAAAGCACACATTAAGGTATTTTCTGACTTAAAGAGACTGCCTTAAAAAAATGAGTGATCTTCCTCTCAAACCAGGGCTCTGTAAGAACTTAGAGGGGTGGGAAGGGGTGGGGGATGAGAGAGAGGTTTCAGGAGGGAGGGGATATATGTCTACCTATGACTGATTCATGTTGATGTATGGCAGAAACTAATGCAATATTGTAAAGCAATTATCCTTCAATTAAAAATAAATAAAAATTTTTTTTAAATGTGTGATGTTCCTGATGTTATCTGAAACACATATAAAATACACAGCGAAATGTCTACCTAGAAAATGACAGAATTATAACCTGGGACTAGCCTAGTGTAAGGCAAAACTCTAGATGAAGTCTTACTGAAGAACATATAAAACATTTCTTCAGTAAAATAGTTATCTAAAGGAATCCTGGTTCTAATGTTCATACTCACTGTCATCAGTAGATTGTGAAATATTACGTAATTCACTTGGGATATACTGAAAATAAGAGAAAGTACTCCTAGCAAATCACAAGCAAAATTTAAGAGAATAAATGGGAAATGTTTTAGTAGCTTATCTTCACTGGGGAAACTAATTTCTCAACTTGAAAAATTTATGAAGTCAAGAAAAATTTAAAAAAATTTTAAAAGAATCCAACTTGTAGATGAGAGTACCCTCTATGAATTTATAAATATAGCTTAGATTTACCAAGTCAGTGATTTTAAAACATAGTATCACTGATGTATTATATATATGTTTATCTTTTTTTTTTTTAATTAAGAGGTTCCTTAGGACTTAAATGGCACAGGAGAACCTGGGCATGGATCATACTTTGAAGATGCTTAGCTCTGTAACTCGGAGAAGGCAATGGCAACCCATTTCAGTACTCTTGCCTAAAGAATCCCATGGACACAGGAACCTGGTAGGCTACAGTCCATGGGGTTGCTAAGAGTCGGATATGACTGAGTGACTTCACTTTCACTTTTCACTTTTATGCACTGGAGAAGGAAATGGCAACCCACTCCAGTATTCTTGCCTGGAGAATCCCAGGGACAGAGGAGCCTGTTGGGCTGCCATCTATGGGGTCGCACAGAGTCGGACACGACTGACGCGACTTAGCAGCAGCTCTGTATCTATGGCCATGTCATTTAAAAGTTTCAGTTTAAAGTCTCAGCTCCTTCATCTGTGCTCTAGGGGGTAATATTATTCACTTTTTCACATTCACAGAAGCAGTGTGTAGGGTAGAGGCATGGATTTTGGAGAGGCACAACCTGGGTTTGAATCCTAGCTTTTCCTTTGCATCTCAGCCTACACATGTGGGGCCTTGAATATCTGCCTGAGCCTTAGCCTCCTCATCTTAAACTTAGAGTATCATGTCCAGTGAGATATCAATAAGATAAGGGAAAACACCTAGTACATACTAAGTTTTCAATAAACTGTAGCTGTTGATGTTCCTGGATAAGTTTTGTAAATTGCATTGCATAAGTCATGTTATTATACAACTAGACTGTTTTTTCAGATGTTAGGTAGATTCTTACTGACAGACTAAATCATAACATTTCTTCATTAGTCCGTATATATGAATATATTTTCTTTTACGAACTGGAGCTTTGTTATGACACTTTTCTCGAGAAATTCATTATGAGACTATGATATTAACAAACCTCCTAATAATGAACTTGCTGCTTCTTCCTCCATTGCTGCATTCCAGTCTACAGTCAGCAATGAGTTTTAATTCACTCAATCAACAAACACCTACTGAAGGCTTACTATGTGACAATATCTATGCTAGGAATTATATTGCCAGAGGAATTAGCCTATTTATTTTGCCACAGATGGTTTCATTCAATATTGTTTAAGTTATTATGATAAAATATTGCAGTAATAATAGAAAACAGAAATATTATAATGTCTACGATGGGAATTAAAAGTAAGTTTTGACAATATGTTACATGTTCTCTAGAAAACAATCACATGCAAACTCTTTTCACAAGAGTTACCATAGAAATAAATAATTTCAAAGTGTCTATGAGGCTAAACCAAGGAAAGGAATTTTAAAATGGAAACACTTTTGCAATTACAATTATTTATGCCTTAGTATGGAGTTAGCTTTCAGAGCAGATTCTTAAGGGTTTTATATCTAGAATCATTTTCAAATGAGCCACAGTTGGAAACAATTAAGGAATTGTTCTGCTTTTACTTTATTTTTGTTAACTGTCATAGGCCATAGTCTATTTCTACCAATGGAACACAACCAAATTTCACAACACTTACGTGTATATATTTCTATTGTGTTCTAAAACATTTCCTTGGATCATTATAAACATAATCCATTGTAACAGTAATTGAGTGCCTCCAAAGTGTAGCAAATTACAAACTGATAATCAATGTATTAATACAAAATGAGCATAGTACTGCTGCTGCTGCTAAGTCGCTTCAGTTGTGTCCGACTCTGTGCGACCCCAGAGATGGCAGCCCACCAGGCTCCCCCATCCCTGGGATTCTCCAGGCAAGAACACTGGAGTGGGTTGCCATTTCCTTCTCCAAGGCATGAAAGTGAAAAGTGATAGTGAAGTCGCTCAGTCCTGTCCTACTCTTAGCGACCCCATGGACTGCAGCCTACCAGGGTCCTCCACCCATGGGATTTGCTAGGCAAGAGTACTGGAGTAGGGTGCCATTGCCTTCTCTGACTAGCAGTCAACTATGGCTTGTGGACCAAAGGTGGCCTACCACCTGGTTTTATAAATAAAGTTTTATTGCAACAAAGCTTGATCCATTTGTTTACATAACAATATTTGGCTGCTCTTGTGATCTACTGGTTGTAGATAGAGAAAACTGTAGGTGTGTTAGAGACAATATAGCCTGCGAAACCTAAAATACTTTCTATGTTTTTACTGAAAAGGTTTGCCAACCCTCGCTTTATAATAAAAGTATAAAAGAATTTCTACACCAACTGGAGCATTAACATAAAATTTAAAGAGTCAAGAGAGAGAGTTTGCTGTATACTCAGCTCTTATTAGGCTTGTGCTCAGAGCTTAGTAGACACATCAAAGGTAGGATAGGTGAGTAGATGAGTTCTCTACAAGCAGTCCTTGCTGAAAGGGCTATCAAACCACTGGCCCAAGATAATAAAAATTCCAGGAGTGGTCCCAAGGGACTGAGTAAATGCTCACCAGAAATGTATAACCATGCTTTCTTTGGGGAGCTGGAGGCTTTGTGTGGCTGGAAATCTTGTGACTTTGTATATATTTATAAATACCACAAATTATTTACCTGAAAACGACCATTATAATTAAAAATAGGGGAAAAAATTTGAGGTTTTACCTGGGTGTTGTTCTTCAATGCAGACTTGCAAGTACATGAAGAGGAGTAGGCCTGCTATGCCAAACAGCAGCACTGACAGAAGACTTGTTTGGGGTTCATGACCAATTCAGAGGGTTGCATCTCTCCTTACTTCTGAAGACCACATGGTTTGGTTTTCCCCAGAGCGTCAATCTTTCCTTTTCCCCTTAAGCACTCATTCCACAAAGTAACCTAGAATTTTAAAAAAATCCACATTGTAGCTTGCTGATGACATTTCTTCCCAAATATGGTGTAAATATGCAGTATATAATGATTTCCCAGGTGGCTCAGTAGGAAAGAATCTGCCTGCAATGCAGGAGACCCAGTTTTAATTCCTGGGTTGGGAAGATCCCCTGGAGAAGGAAATGGCAACCTACTCCAGTATTCTTGCCTGGGAAATCCCATGGACAGAGGAGCCTGGTGGGCTACAGTCCATGAGGTTGCAAAGAATCAGACAGGACTGAACGACTAAAACGTTCACTTTCATGCAGTATATAACTGAGAATTTCCATGAACTTTAATAACACTCAGAAGACAGGAAAGACTATAGTTAATGTCCCTAGAATGGCAATTTTCTATTTCAACCTTTATCTTATCTAAGTAACATGCATTGCGGTGCTTAGTCACTCAGTCGTGTCTGACTCTTTGTGACCCCATAATTGTAGCCCACCAGGCTCCTCAGTCCATGGGGATTCTCCAGGCAAGAATACTGGAAGGAGTTGTCATTCCCTCCTCCAGGGGATCTTCCCAATTCAGGAATCAAACCAGGGTCTCTTGCATTGCAGGCGGATTCTTTACCAGCTGAGCTACCAGGGAAGTCCCAAGTAACGTGCTATTCTACAGTTAATAAATAACAGTCTAACATTTAATTAGGGGAAGCATACCAGATTTCAGGTTATCTTAAAATGTTTGTGAGTGGAAAGAAGACTCTCAGAATAGATTTTTGAAAAAGGGATTTTGAAAAACACGTTCCTAGAATGAAGGGGGAAAACACCATTTCACATCAGGGATGCAAGGATTCTTCAATATCTGCAAATCAATCAATGTAATTCACCACATTAACAAATTGAAAAATAAAAACCATATGATTATCTCAATAGATGCAGAGAAGGCTTTCGACAAAATTCAACATCCATTTATGATAAAAACTCTCCAGAAAGCAGGAATAGAAGGAACATACCTCAACATAATAAAAGCTATATATGACAAACCCACAGCAAACATTCTCCTCAATGGTGAAAAATTGAAAGCATTTCCCCTAAAGTCGGGAACAAGACAAGGGTGCCCACTTTCACCGCTACTATTCAACATAGTTCTGGAAGTTTTGGCCACAGCAATCAGAGCAGAAAAAGAAATAAAAGGAATCCAGATTGGAAAAGAAGAAGTAAAGCTCTCACTGTTTGCAGATGACATGATCCTCTACATAGAAAACCCGAAAGACTCCACCAGAAAATTACTAGAGCTAATCAATGAATATAGTAAAGTTGCAGGATATAAAATCAATACACAGAAATCCCTTGCATTCCTATACACTAATAATGAGAAAGTAGAAAAAGAAATTAAGGAATCAATTCCATTCACCATTGCAACGAAAAGAATAAAATACTTAGGAATATACCTACCTAAAGAAACTAAAGACCTATATATAGAAAATTATAAAACACTGATGAAAGAAATCAAAGAGGACACTAATAGATGGAGAAACATACCATGTTCATGGATCGGAAGAATCAATATAGTGAAAATGAGTATACTACCCAAAGCAATCTACAGATTCAATGCAATTCCTATCAAGATACCAGCGGTGTTTTTCACAGAGCTAGAACAAATAATTTCACAATTTGTATGGAAACACAAAAAACCTCGAATAGCCAAAGCCATCTTGAGAAAGAAGAATGGAACTGGAGGAATCAACCTGCCTGACTTCAGGCTTTACTACAAAGCCACAGTCATCAAGACAGTATGGTACTGGCACAAAGACAGAAATATAGATCAATGGAACAAAATAGAAAGCCCAGAGATAAATCCACACACCTATGGACAGCTTATCTTCGACAAAGGAGGCAAGAATATACAGTGGATTAAAGACAATCTTTTTAACAAGTGGTGCTGGGAAAACTGGTCAACCACTTGTAAAAGAATGAAATTAGATCACTTTCTAACACCATACACAAAAATAAACTCAAAATGGATTAAAGATCTAAACGTAAGACAAGAAACTATAAAACTCTTAGAGGAGAACATAGGCAAAACACTCTCTGACATAAATCACAGCAGGATCCTCTATGATCCACCTCCCAGAATACTGGAAATAAAAGCAAAAATAAACAAATGGGATCTAATTAAAATTAAAAGCTTCTGCACAACAAAGGAAACTATAAGCAAGGTGAAAAGACAGCCTTCTGAATGGGAGAAAATAATAGCAAATGAAGCAACTGACAAACAACTAATCTCAAAAATATACAAGCAGCTTATGCAGCTCAACTCCAGAAAAATAAATGACCCAATCAAAAAATGGGCCAAAGAACTAAATAGACATTTCTCCAAAGAAGACATACGAATGGCTAACAAACACATGAAAAGATGCTCAACATCACTCATTATCAGAGAAATGCAAATCAAAACCACAATGAGGTACCATTTCACACCAGTCAGAATGGCTGCGATCCAAAAGTCAACAAGCAATAAATGCTGGAGAGGGTGTGGAGAAAAGGGAACCCTCTTACACTGTTGGTGGGAATGCAAATTAGTACAGCCACTATGGAGAACAGTGTGGAGATTCCTTAAAAAATTGCAAATAGAACTGCCTTATGATCCAGCGATCCCACTGCTGGGCATACACACCGAGGAAACCAGAATTGAAAGAGACACGTGTACCCCAATGTTCATTGCAGCACTGTTTATAATAGCCAGGACATGGAAGCAACCTAGATGTCCATCAGCAGATGAATGGATAAGAAAGCTGTGGTACATATACACAATGGAGTATTACTCAGCCATTAAAAAGAATACATTTGAATCAGTTCTAATGAGGTGGATGAAACTGGAGCCGATTATACAGAGTGAAGTAAGCCAGAAAGAAAAACACCAATACAGTATACTAACACATATATATGGAATTTAGAAACATGGTAATGATAACCCTGTATGCGAGACAGCAAAAGAGACACAGATGAATAGAACAGACTTTTGGATTCTGAGGGAGAGGGAGAGGGTGGGATGATTTGGGAGAATGGCACTGAAACATATATACTATCATGTAAGAAATGAATCGCCAGTCTATGTTTGATACAGGATACAGGATGCTTGGGACTGGTGCACAGGGATGATCCAGAGAGTTGATATGGGGTGGGAGGTGGGGGGTTCAGGATTGAGAACTCATGTACACCCGAGATGGATTTATGTCAATGTATTACAAAACCAATACAGTAAAGTAAAATTATATATATATATATATATATAATTCAAAAATGAAGGGTTCAATCATCATTTCTCTCTATTTTAAAAGTTAAGAGTCAATGGCTAAGAATCCGCCTGTCAATTCTGGGGACCCGGGTTCAAGAGTCAATGGCTAAGAATCCACTTGTCAATTCTGGGGACCCGGGTTCAATCCCTGGTCTGGGAACATTCCACATGACTTGGAGCAATGAAGCTTATGAGCCGCAGCTACTGCAGTCTACCCACCCTAGAGTCCGTGCTTGGAAAAAAGAGAAGTCACCACAATGAGAAGCTAGCCCACTGCAATGAAGAGTCACCTCCACTTGCTGCAACTAGAGAAAGCCAATGCTGTTAAGTCACTTCAGTCATGTCCAACTCTGTGCAACCCCATAGACAGCAGTCCACCAGGCTCCCCTGTCCCTGGGATTCTCCAGGCAAGAACACTGGAGTGGGTTGCCATTTCCTTCTCCAATGCATGAAAGTGAAAAGTGAAAGGGAAGTCGCTCAGTCGTGTCTGACTCTGTGCGACCCCATGGACTGCAGCCCACCAGGCTTCTCTGTCCATGGGATTTTCCAGGCAAGAGCACTGGAGTGGGGTGCCATCACCTTCTCCGAGAGCCAATGCAAAGCAACAAAGACCTAGCGCAGCCACAACTAAATAAATAATAGAAGAAATAGCATTTCTTCCAATCCCTCTTTTAAAAACAAAAAAGTCAGAGTCTCCTATTTAAAGAGTACACTTAAAATCCCTCAAATGGCATAGAAGGATAAATACAAAAAGTCCAGAGTTCCATGGCCTCTCCCTCAATTACACAGGAATTGAGAAGTTTACCTCAGATTACAGAAATCTACCTCAGTGATAAAAGGTTACTAAAGAAATATTGCAATGACATTATTTTAAGAACTATCACATTTAGTGGAATCCTTACTTTTTAGCTTTTCTTTTTTAAAGCTCTATCCACTTTTGAGAATGTGATGAAAATATAAATCCTCTCCTTGGAAAAATAAAGACATAAAGTCTTGGGTCAAATGTCAGTAGTTTACGGACCCTTACTGGAACTCAAGTTAAGAAGGCCTACTCCCTATGAACAGCCATACAAATATACAGTAGCTTGTATGGTGAGCTCAGGTAATTAGCACCCCATCTAATGAGGCCAAGGTCATGGCATTGTGTCTAAGGCTGGTCAAAGACCTTGGCTCCGTTCCTTGGCAATGTACCACATCTCATCTTTGGATGAGCTGAATTAATGGTTTCTTAGCGTGAGGACATCACACACTGCTGTGTCTAAAAATTCTCTCTCCTTTCTCTCCAAAGATGTCTCAAAAACTTCTCAAAGAATATTGATTTAGTCTTTTTAAGAGGTTTTTAAGAGGTTTTTGGTGAGGTTCCAGGTAAAAGTTAAAATGTGCTGTGGCAGATTGCTAGGCTGCGGAAAGGATAATATTTAGCTATTCTTGGCAAAATCAATTTCCACGCAGATGTTGAGCTTCAAAGGTAACCTTTGAGGTCAGAATTAGACATAGATATGGCAGTATGATCTCTTGATTAGGAAAAAAAAAAAGAAATCCACCAAATAGTAAAAGTATTTATGTAAAACAACAAAAAGTCATATTATAAATACTTTTTTTCTTCATATTTTAATTATATGTGGAAGAGGGCAGAGTAAGAGCAGTGATTGTCAGTACTACCAGAGGAGTTTTCTTGAATCGACCTCTCTAGTCCCTTGAGGAAGGGGCAGTGGCTAAAGTTTTCGCACGTACTTTTGAGGATTTCAAGCACTTTCCTGATTTTAGTCCTGGAGGAAGTTTTTAAATAAGTAGAATAACTCAGAGCATGATCATACTGCTTATTTGGTGGGTGATATTCTGCTCTTATTGGCTTCCCAGGTGGCACTAGTGGTAAAGAATCCACCTGCTAAAGCAGAAGACCTAAGAGATGCGGGTTCATCCCTGGGTCAAGAAGATCCCCTGGAGGAAGGCATGGCAACCCATGCCAGTATTCTTGCCTGGAGAATCTCATGGACAGAGGAGTCCGGCGGGCTACAGTCCATAGGTTCAAAAGACTCAGACAAAATTGAAGCACTTGAGCACTAGCATTTACTCTGCTCTTACATTGATTCAAACCTGAAATATTACAGACTTTCCAAACATATGCAACAGATAGCAATTCTGGAGGAAGATCTGCAATTTGAGGTGCTCTAAGATTGAATCCCTCAAGGAAAACTCCAGCCCACACTATGCACTTGTCCAAATTTCAGCCTGGAAACTTGGGGCATAGAGCTTGCAGTCTGTAATTTGCACTTGTCCATACGTCAGCCCAGAAACTTGGAGCACAGGGCCAGTTTTCTCTTTTCTCAATGCTGCAGCTAAACAATGAACAGACACCATTCCCGAGTCCACAAGAAGATTCAGACAGGAGGAAACCAGTTAGACCAAATATACTACTAACAAAGAAATAGTTGTTTACGAGGAAAAGAAGAGATTTTTACAATCTGTCTACATAATTAAAAATTATCTCGGAAGAAAGAGGATAGAAGAGAGCTCATAAATCAGAACAGAGGCAAAGACCTGTGGGAAATGGTGGGTGTGAAAACCAAAAGAAGTAATCCTTGGGGGTTTATAGAGGAAAATTATTACCTACAATGCTGGAAAAAAAGATTAAGGATCTGCCCTTCCTTTCTTCAGGAGATGTTGCTATACTCTGACATACCCTCCTGGGTAAGAAGTCGGGAGAAAACCCATAATTGTTATGATGGCAGATGTGAGTAGAACTGAGTGATTAAAGCCACAAGGCAGAAAAGCAATCTGGTGGAAAACGGAGAGATATGTTTGATTTTCTCCCATCTCAGTCCATTAACCCAACACTGGCATTAGGAAATGGCTCTCATTAAACAAAGGTGAGGCATGAGGAACAGCATATTGCTTTAAGCAAGCCTGAAGGTCGGTTGTGATGGGAAAACACATACCTATTTGGACACTATGTATCTACCTCCATGCCTGTGGAAAAAGTGCAGACTACTGGAGACTGAAATTACTTAGAATAATGCTATTTTATGTACCAGCATTATTCAGCATTTCCACGTCAAAGGTTCCCTGTATTTTGTTCAATCCTTCCTTTCCTCGCTCATAAGCATAGTACCTTGAGACTAACAGGTACCCAACAATGGACTGCACTGAATTGAATCCGGAGTTCCAGTAACAAGACACAGATAGCTTTCTAATTGTACTTGTAATTTCTTAGTTCTAAACTTCAAATGGAGAAACAGACTATTAAAATACTGAAAGGGTCTCTGTGACTTTGTTAAAAAAAAAGTACATATTTATTTTTATTTGCATATCCTGTGGATTTATCCCCAGTAATTAGTAGTGTTAGCCACTCAGTCGTGTCCAACTCTTGGCAACCTCTCGCACTATAGCCTGCCAGCCTCCTCTGTTCATGGAATTCTCCAGGCAAGAATACTGGAGTGGGATGCCATTTCCTACTCCAGGAGATCTTCCCAACCCAGGGATCAAACTTGGGTCTCTCACTGCAGGCAGATTCTTTATTATCTGAGCTACCAGGGAATCCCTAATAATTGCAAAGATATAAAAATAATTATTTCACTCCAAATGATGTTGAAGCTGAAACTTCAGTACTTTGGCCACCTGATGCAAAGAGCTGAATCACTGGAAAAGACCCTGATGCTGGGAAAGATTGAAGGCAGGAGGAGAATGGGACGACATAGGATGGGATGGTTGGATGTCATCACTGACTCAATGGATATGAGTTTGAGTAAACTCTGGGAGTTGGTGATGGACAGGGAGGCCTGGTGTGCTGCAGTCGATGTGGCCGCGAAGAGTCTGATATGACTGAGCAACTCAACTGAACTGAACTGAGGATATACAGCTTGCTACTGACAAGAATTCTCTCCCAAGCAAGGACAGCAACTGACTGAGACTCATTGTTAATTTTTTGCCATCTGCATGGTGTGGAACCCACAAACACTTTTCACATGTGTATGTAGGAGATGACAGAATTAGAAAATTGTCTACCTGTATTGTGTGCCCTGTGCATGAAAATTGTTTGATTTACTGTTTCTCACATAGAAAAGTCATTATATTTTTAACATCAAAAAAAAAAATTTCACTCCAGTATTTCCTTTCCAACACTTTAGAAATTATTCTTTCCAATAACCAACAGAAGCATTTTGGGATTACAGTGTAGCAATTACTAGATGGAAGCAATTAATTTAAAAGGAAAATTGAGTTATTCAGTTTGGCAGAATATGGTATTAAGGAAGGAAGTTTTGTAAAGTCAATTTAGACCTCGTTAGAAGAATCCATTGTCAGGGTACCACCTGTCTCTACTCTCAGCCTCCATAGGACCTCACAGCATTGCTTCTTCCTCTCTCATAGCAGATTCCCTGTTCTCCATCTCTTTCCCACCCTGTAAGAAAAATACAGACCATCAGGGACAAATTCCCTTAATTTACTACCCCACCAGCACAAACTTTACTGTTGCTTGGTTCCACCATTTATTTGCCTCTATCTCTGATGAACAAGTCCTCACTCCCACTTCCATCTCTTCTGGGCTGCTGTGAAGTGCAGCTCCATTACTTAGAAGCCTGAGGCTCAGTTTGAACTTCCTTATCCAATGACTTCCCCCTCTGTAACCCCTCCAGCCCTCGCCCCATTACTGTCACTCCCAGCAGGCTTGAAGACAGAAAACTCTGTCCTGACTGCCTCAGGTGACTACTTCACAGGCTTCCTCCACCCACAACTACTCAGGAGGCTGGAGAAGGTGCCATGTAGCTCAGAAGTTGTGTAGGGATGGAAAAGTTATAATACCAGGGGTTTCAGTTTTGCTTTGTCTTTTTGCTATTCCAGTTTCCTCTTCTATGCATTTCCTGTTTATATTTCCTTCCCATTGTTCTTTTTTTTTTTTTTTTCTGGGAATTCTTCATCAGCTATGAGTATTACAAAAATCTTCCTGTCTGCAACTTCTTCTTTCCTTCCTCCCTTCCGTTGCTGGTGGTGTGACTGTTTTATCAGGTAGAAGTTTAACATCAATTTTTTCGTTTTTTCCTTGATGATTTATCAGCTAGGGTCTTGAAAGAACACAAGTGATGTACTCAAAATCAAGATACGGGGAACAGCTTACAAGGATGTGTTCAGAGTTTTAGGGAAACCAACAAGAGGAAGAGCAGTCTTCAAGGTCAAGGAGCAGCAACTACCCCTGGAAGTGAAGACAGGAAGTAAAGCCATTATTCCTGGAGCCTGCAGAGGGGCCTGGAGCGGGGCTGATGGGAGCTGTAGCCTGTTGGACAAGGACACAGACAACACAATGTTGCCAGGTGTTAAGTGAACCAGAAGAAAAACTACCCTTTCTGCAATTTCCTCCTGTCCTGAGACTTCATGTCAGTGACCCATCTGGCAAACCTGACTGATGGCCTGAGGACCAGACAGCCTTTTCTGGAGCACAGTACCCTGAACTTCCTAAACCTCAGCTCAGGGAGGGGGATGGCGGAAATGGACAGCATCCAGCTCAGTTTGTGATTTTTACAAATTTTCTAAGATAATATTCCTTCCCTTCAAATAACATGATTATTCTTTCATATATCTTTTCAGGGATTTTAAAGGTTTTACTCTTCGTAATTAGAAGCTTAATCCAATTGGAATGTACTTTTGTGTATGCTATAGGCTATTCATTATACATGGACAATGTCCAACTCTACTTCAAACTCGCATCTCTTGCATCTCCTGCACTGGCAGGCAGATTCTTACCACTGGATCCATGTGGGAAGCCCTATTTACTGAGTAGTTTATTATTATTTTAAAACTTATTTATTTTGGCTGTGCAGCACAGGATCTTAGTTCTCTGACCAGGGTTTGAACCTGGACCCTTAGCAGTGAAAGCACAGGATCTTAATTACTAGACCACCAGGGAATTTCCAGTTGTTTATTGTTTTACTATTGATTTTTAATGCTGATTTTGTATATTTCAAGTTCCTATCCAGTAGTCGTGTACGGATGTGATAGCTGGACCATAAAGAAAGCTGAGCACTGAAGAACTGATGCTTTTGAACTGTGGTGTTGGAGAAGACTTTTGAGAATCCCTTGGATGGAAAGGAGATCCAACCAGTCAAACCTAAAGGAAATCAACTCTGAAATTTATTGGAAGGACTGATGCTGAAGCTGAAACTCCAATACTTTGGCCACCTGAATGGGCACAACCGACTCATTGGAAAAGACCCTGATGTTGGGGAAGATTGAAGGCAAAAGAAGAAGGAGATGGCAGAGGATAAGATGATTAGATTCATGTCCACCAATTCAATGCATATGCATCTGAGGAAATTCCAGGAGATAGGGGAAAACAGAGAAGCCTGGTATGCTACAGTCCATGGGGTTGCAAGGAGTCATACTTGACTTAGTGACTGAGCAACAAAGTATGTTTGTGCAAACATATGGGCCTATATTTGAGGAATGGAAAATCAATCTGATTACTGATTTGATTTTGTTAATGGCTATTTATTTATTCATTTCACTTTTCTTTAGTTACCTTTAGAAAAGTATATTGCCTAGACAACTACCATTTCCTTTTGATGTCCAAATGTATAAGCACAGAGTTGTTCATACTATTCTCTTATGACTTTAAAGATAACTCTTTCATAGCTGTAAATATAACCCCCTTTTCATTCTCAGTACAGGATTTGTGCTTTCTTTTATTTTCTTTGGACATTCTTGTTAGAGAATTGTCTGTTTTACTTAAAAGTATATTGCAATGCCTCTATATTGTTTTTTTGTCTTCTAGTTATTGATTTCTTCTCTTATCTTCATTCTGCTTTTTTTCTTTAGGGATATCTGTTTTTTTTTTTTCCCCTAAAGTTTTTGAATTGAAAACCAATTTATGTATGTCAGATCTTTTTCACAAAACACTCTATATAAGCTTACTGATTTCCTCCAAAACAACTTCTGTGGCATATCACGTTTTCACATGTAGTATTTTTAGTCACTCACTTTTAAATATATTGTAATTTAAGTTATCATAAACTGTTGTATTTTACTTATTTTTAAAATGGATTTTCTCCTTCTTTGGTTTCCTAAAATTATTAAGTCCTCTCTATTCTGCTTTCTTTGAATCTACAGATTTCCCTTTCTGTTTGGTAAGTAGTAATATAAATTTTTATACAAAATACCTTCTTAACAATAAATTCTTCTAATAAAGTTTACAGTGCTCACAGAACTTTAGCATGTTTTAAATATGTGTTGATCAATGTCTTCTCACCTTGGTCATACTTGAGCTTTTCTATTTAATTTCAATCATTTAAAATATATTATTAATCATTAAATAATTAATTAAATTTACTAGTATGTTATAAATTTCTGTGTTCAGTGTTAATTAGCCAGCCAAGATCAGACTGCCCACCCACAAACTGTAAGATAATACATTTGTACTATTTAAGCCACTAAATTTGATATGATTTTTTATAGCGGCAAAGAAAACTAATATAGTACATTACCATTACAAAGTAATTTTAAAGGAAAACAGTTTGTGAAATTACTATGAATGGGTAGCACAATACTGATTTTTTCACATGGTTTCTCAGACCTGTGTTTCATGGTCTATTTCTGTAATAGCTCCATTGTTCAATGTGTTTTGTCATAAGGAACACAGAAACATATTCCTTCACTAGACACTAATTTGTAGGTGCTTCCTTATGCATTTTGTTGCTTTGATTTCCTGTGTAATTTATTTAACAGGGACCTTCTACTTTTAGCTATTGCAATTAAATTTTAATTACAATTAAGGTCTATAACAAGACAAGGTTTTGCCGTTCTATTCTTTGTTTTAGAGGAAAAAGTTTTAAACTCATATTTTACATTCTCGTGTTCAGTGTAAAGTTCTTTGCTTTATTTTGGTTTTTGGGTTTGCAACAATAGTCTATTTCTAAAGACTGCATAAAACTAAAACTCAAGACCCTGGTTTGTATTAAACAGGGGGAAAATAAAAATACCCATACAGATTATTGTTGAATAGACTCTATCTCAGTTCTCAGTTTTACTTGTTCCCCCACTCCAAAGATGCCCAAGCATTAAATATGGAAAATACAGAGATGGTTATATTAGTTATATTTTACATTTGTTTAAGCAGTCACAAGAACTTATATAGCATGTATTTACATGTCAGTCAGGAATCACCAGAATCACATTCTGAAACCAATGGTATACACAGTGTCAAATTCTGTTTCATTAAAGGGTCCCATGAAGATAGAGGGAGTCCCTGAAAAGTTTTTGAGTCCTGGGAGGACAGAATGGCAATTTGAGTGGTCATTTCTAAGATGACTTGAAGAGAGGGATTATGTCAGATGAGACAAGTGATAACTACAGATTGAATAAGGGGATGTTAAGCAAGTCCAATGAAATGATTAAATTTTAGTTACCATAGTAGTTAACAAGATAATCTAACAAGTGCTAAATAAAAGATGGCTTCCACAACCTCAGAATCTGTCAATAGATAAATGGATAAAGAAGATGTGATGTGTGTGTGGATATATATATACTAACATACAGTGGGATAGGTGTGTGTACACACACATACAATGGGGTAAGGGGGCTTCCCTTGATAGCTTAGATGGTAAAGAATCCGCCTGCAATGCGGGAGACCCCGGTTCCTCGGTTGGGAAGATCCGCTGAAGAAGGGTTAGTCTACTCACTCCAGTGTTCTTGGGTTTCCCTTGTGGCTCAGCTGGTAAAGAATCTGCCTGCAGTGTGGGAGACCTGGGTTCAATCCCTGGGTTGGGAAGATCCCCTGGAGAAGGGAAGGCTACTCACTCCAGCATTCTGGCCTGTAGAATTCCATGGATCATATAGTCCATGGGGTTGCAAAGAGTGGAACACAGCTGAGCAACTTTCACTTAATGGGATAGGAATCATAAAAAAGAATTGAATATTTTTGCAGCAAAATGGATGAATTTGGAGTGTATTATGTAAAGTGACACATGGAAAAAAGACAAATACTGTATATTATTTATATGTGAAATCTAAAAAATACAGCACACTAGTAAATGTAACAAAAAAGAAGCTGACCCACAGATACAGAGAGCAAACCAGTGGTTATGGTGGCAAAGGAGGAGAGGCAGTACAGGAGTGGGGAGAGGGAGGTACAAAATATTGGGCATATGATATTGTACAACATGGGGAATATAGCCAATATTTTGAAATTAGCTTTAAAATTGTATTAAAAAAAAACAAATTTTTTAAAAAGATGGCAAGCACTCCACAACTGGAATCAACTGTGGTGTAACCAATAGAAATGGATCACAGAACCCTTGGAGGCACTAAGGGAGAACCCTTCATTGCCTCTTCTGACTTCCGGTGGCTCCAATCTTTGCTTCCTACCTCACATAGCTCTCTCTTTTGTTTTATAAGGCTATTTGTCATTGGGTCTGTTATCATAAAAAAGAATTGAATATTTTTGCAGCAAAATGGATGAATTTGGAGTGTATTATGTAAAGTGACACATGGAAAAAAGACAAATACTGTATATTATTTATATGTGAAATCTAAAAAATACAGCACACTAGTAAATGTAACAAAAAAGAAGCTGACCCACAGATACAGAGAGCAAACCAGTGGTTATGGTGGCAAAGGAGGAGAGGCAGTACAGGAGTGGGGAGAGGGAGGTACAAAATATTGGGCATATGATATTGTACAACATGGGGAATATAGCCAATATTTTGAAATTAGCTTTAAAATTGTATTAAAAAAAAACAAATTTTTTAAAAAGATGGCAAGCACTCCACAACTGGAATCAACTGTGGTGTAACCAATAGAAATGGATCACAGAACCCTTGGAGGCACTAAGGGAGAACCCTTCATTGCCTCTTCTGACTTCCGGTGGCTCCAATCTTTGCTTCCTACCTCACATAGCTCTCTCTTTTGTTTTATAAGGCTATTTGTCATTGGGTCTGTTGCCAACCCCAAGATAATTCAGGATGAGCTTACCTTGAGAGCCTTAACTTAATTACATCAGCAATCCCCCCTTTTCCAGATATGGTTACAGGTTCTGGGACTTAGAATGTGTCTGTATCTTTTTTAGGGTCACCATCCAACCCACTGAACCAGGCTTTGCCAGGCTACAGTGACTGTTTTGGAGGCAATTTAATCAGAACCAAACTCAGCGCTTTGGATGGATGGTCAGGAGATGCAATCTTTTCTTTCGCAGTGAATGCGAATGAGAAAGCAGATAGTTCCTGCTGTTGTTGGAAGCCTTCTGGCAGCCCTAATGGAAGCCAGCCTATAAGACAAGGCAGCGGAGAGGAAGGCAAAGCTGAGAAACCTGCAGAGAAACAGAGGAACAGCTCTGACTGGACCCCGAAGGGACACACGCTCCCCTGAATTTATAAATTAGAAGAGCCAATAAAGTTCCTTTATTTTACAGTGTATTGTAAAGCAATTCTAAGACCAGTGAGAGAACTGAGGAATAAGCTATATGTTGGGTGTAGCAATTTCAGCAAGATAATAGGAAATAAATGAAAATAATAGTGCTAGCATTTATTGAACAGTTAGACATTCCAGGCTCTATTCTGAGCATTTTATATTGATTATTTAATTTAATTCTCACAATAACTCTATTATCTCCCCAGTCAGGAAATGTGCAGGACTGGCTCATGTAACCACATGGCATGATGCAGAGTTCAGTGGGAGGTGAGGCGAGAGGCAGAAGTGGAGACAGACCACAGAGGCCCTCAGCGTCAACCTAGGGGGACGACATTTGCTCTGTGGACACTAGGGGACAGAGGGCAGGTGTGAAGAAAGTGGAAGGATCAGGTTTGCATTGTGGGAGGATCCCTGGGAAGCAGGCAGTGAGGAGACAGGATGGAAGGTCAGGAAGACCACAACTGTTCAGGTAGAGGACAGTTGCTGGTCGGGAATCCCCAGGGCAGGGATTGAACTAGATTTTATTCCAATCCCCAAATCCTTCTGTCTTCCAATTCATACACATCCTCTAGTCTTTCATTACTGGCGGCAGTTTATCACAGTAGCTAAGTAAGAAGATTCTGAAGCCTGATTGCCGGGTTCAAATCTTAGCTTGATGACTTACTAGTTCGGTCATTCGGCTTATCATGTAAGTGATAAGCCAAAATGCCTACATACCTCAGTTTCCTCACTCCTCAACTGGGAGAATAAAAATATTTATCATGTGAGGTTAATGATCTGAAATGCTGATATATAAGGGATATTTAGCTGGAGGAGGAAATGGCAACCCACTCCAGTCTTCTTGCCTGGAAAATTCCACAGATAGAAGAGCCTGGTGGACTACCATCCATTGGGTTGCAAGGAGCCAGATATGACTGAGCACACAGGCATGCAAGAGATATTTAGAAAAATACCTGGCCCACAGAGGTTGTCTACATATTAAAATGTTAATATCTTTATATTCCAGATATCTGGCACAGGGGCAGCTACACTGTAGTTAATCAATAAATATTTTTTAAAATATAAGGTATTTTTACTTCAAAGGCAGTCTGTTTTTCCTGTCAGAAAGGTTTATTCTTTCAATTCAGGAAAATTCAAACCAATCAATAAACATCCATTAGGCTAGAATGGACTCAGGCTGGATGTCAGACACTGTAAGTAAAGCCAGAGTAAGATTTAACCTCTGCTCCTCATCATGGAACATTTGAACCTAAGCTCTTCACAACTTGTACAAGTTGGTTTTAGTAGAGCCTTCTACAACAACTCATAACAAATCTGTTCCCTCCTTTATGTGACAGACTTTCCAATTATTGAAAACAATTATCCTGTCTACGCTTAATCGTTTTTACTCTAAGATAAACAATAAATATGCACAATTCCTTCAGCCATTCCTTATGGGACATGGTTTAGGAGTAGTCAATCAATTTAATCATCCTCCTCCAGACACATTCATGTTTGTTAATGCTTTTCTTTAAATGCAGAGCTCAGAAGTAGATATAATAATCCAAGCATGATTGAATGGATGGGTGATGTTATGAGAATCAGCACCATAAAAATAATGGCTACACTTGAGAACATTCATAGATACAATGGGAGAAAAAAACAGGTTAGAGTCTTAGAGATTCCCTTCAGTTCAAACAGCAGGATAATGGAAGGACTTTCTTTAAAAATTTTTGAAGGAAAGGATTATGAAGTAGGAAACATGTCATAAAGAACATGCAATTAAGAAACTAAGACAGGATATTATTACATGGCAGACTGCAAACAAAACATTTGTTTAATAAATAAGTGGAAAGCAAGGATTTAAGAAACGTAGGCACGAAAGTTGTCTATGAAACATGTCACACCCACAAAGTGGAAATAGAGATCAGAAATGATGACTACACCAATGTGAAATTATTGAGAGAAGATCAAATAGGACCAAAGGATTTGGGAGAGAGGAACTGGAAGATGAAAAATTTTTTTATTCCAATCATGAGTTTGAAGTGCTGGAAGAGAAAAAGGATATGTGCTTTACTGCAGTGCACAGTAGAAAGAAATAGTTCTTACATATACAAATGTTATTCATATACCCACAAATCTTAAATAATAATGAAGTACTTTGGGTACTACACACTTGTTTTCTGTTTCAACGACAGAAGAACCTGAGTTTTCATGAAGGTCATTTCTGATTTTTTCTGACCCCGTGAACTGTAACCTGCCAGGCTCCTTTATCCATGGGACTGTCCAGGCATGAATCCTGGAGAGGGTTGCCATTCCCTCCTCCAGGGGATCTTCCTAACCCAGAGATTGAACCTGCGTCTCTTATGTCTCCTGCATTGGCAGGCAGGTTCTTTACCACTACCACCACCTGGGAAGCTGGGCTTAACTTCTCAATGATAGCAGGACCTGAGTTTTTCATATCAACTACAGGAAGAAGTTGCTTTTCAGGGAGATAGATCAATATATAAAGGCATTACAAAGTCTAGTGAGTTTCAGTTCAGTTCAGTTCAGTGACTCAGTCGTGTCCGACTCTTTGCGACCCCGTGAATTGCAGCATGCCAGGCCTCTCTGTCCATCACAAGCTCCCAGAGTTCACTCAACTCATGTCCATCGAGTCGGTGATGCCATCCAGCCATCTCATCCTCTGTTGTCCCCTTCTCCTCCTGCCCCCAGTCCCTCCCAGCATTACAGTCTTTTACAATGAGTCAACTTTTCGCATGAGGTGGTCCAAGTATTGGAGTTTCAGCTTTAGCATCATTCCTTCCAAAGAATACCCAGGACTGATATCCCTTAGAATGGACTGGTTGGATCTCCTTGCAGTCCAAGGGACTCTCAAGAGTCTTCTCCACACCACAGTTCAAAAGCATCAATTTTTTGGTGCTCAGCTTTCTTCACAGTCCAACTCTCACATCCATACATGATTGGTGGGGCACTATAGCTGAAAAAAGTGACATGATTCGAAAATAGGATGATGCTAAAACTGAAGCTCCTGTACTTTGGCACCTTATGCGAAGAGTTGACTCATTGGAAAAGACCCTGATGCTGGGAGGGATTGGGGGCAGGAGGAGAAGGGGACGACCTAGCATTACAGTCTTTTACAATGAGTCAACTTTTCGCATGAGGTGGTCCAAGTATTGGAGTTTCAGCTTTAGCATCATTCCTTCCAAAGAATACCCAGGACTGATATCCCTTAGAATGGACTGGTTGGATCTCCTTGCAGTCCAAGGGACTCTCAAGAGTCTTCTCCACACCACAGTTCAAAAGCATCAATTTTTTGGTGCTCAGCTTTCTTCACAGTCCAACTCTCACATCCATACATGATTGGTGGGGCACTATAGCTGAAAAAAGTGACATGATTCGAAAATAGGATGATGCTAAAACTGAAGCTCCTGTACTTTGGGCACCTTATGCGAAGAGTTGACTCATTGGAAAAGACCCTGATGCTGGGAGGGATTGGGGGCAGGAGGAGAAGGGGACGACCGAGGATGAGATGGCTGGATGGCATCACAGACTCAGTGGACGTGAGTCTGAGTGAACTCCGGGAGTTGGTGATGGACAGGGAGGCCTGGCGTACTGCGATTCATGGGGTCGCAAAGAGTCAGACACGACTGCGCGACTGAACTGAACTGAACTGAGACATGGGTGACTGAGAAAGAGAGCCACAGAATTTTAAAAGCTTCATAGCGATATATTTACTTCCAAATGTCCTCAAAAGACAAATGAAATCCAGCATGTAATTAACTATCATGTAGATATAATATTGACATTGTAGATAATTAAAATCATAGAAAAACAACTCATGATACCTTTGTAAGTGAAAAGCGCCGCTTATAAAACTGCTGGAACATACAGTTTGCTAAATATTGCAGTTCCACCCCTCTCATCAAACTGTAGGACTGCATTCTGCCTTCCTTATGATTGGTGAGGGTTTTGTCACTAGTGGGAAAAAAGCCAACAACAGACAAACAAGAACAACCCTGGAGCCCTGAAGAGGGAACAGGTGGGGAACTACCTGTCAGTTCAGTGGTCTGGGCCTGTGTGCTCACTGCCAAGGGCCTAGGTTCAGTCTCTGGTTGGGGAAGCAAGATCCCACAAGCCCCGGGGAACAGCTCAACAAAAGGCGATGGGCAACAGAAAGTTAGGAAGTCATTTTGATCTTTCCACTTCTTCTGAGTAAGCAGGATTCCAATTATAATGCTGGCTACAATATACAACAGAACGGATGAAATTGGTATTGAAATATTACTTTTTATAACAGCACTCTCCATACTTAATTATGTCCAACACTGAAGACTATTTATAGTATGACAAAATCCTGCAACAAAAACTTAGGCAAATAGTTTGGCATTGCTTCAGAGTCTAAAACTGTCTTGATCTATTTTCAAATTAGTAATTTTACGATGAGACCATAAAACATAGATTGTCTTATTATTACTATTGTTACTTGCTGTTACCTGGATAAAATCTTTTCTCTGTTGTCACCTATATATTACATTATTTACCAATACAATATTGTAAAGTAATTAGCCTTCAATTAAAATAAATAAATTTATATTAAAAAATAAAACATAAAAAAAGAAACACCAAAAAAAAATTTCCCTTCTCTGCTTATCCCAGTAATAATGATGCCCTTGTAGAGATCAGCCTTGGGATTTCTTTGGAAGGAATGATGCTAAAGCTGAAACTCCAGTACTCTGGCCACCTCATGCGAAGAGTTGACTCATTGAAAAAGACTCTGATGCTGGGAGGGATTGGGGGCAGGAGGAGAAGGGGACGACAGAGGATGAGATGGACATGAGTTTGAGTGAACTCCGGGAGTTGGTGATGGACAGGGAGGCCTGGCGTGCTGTGATTCGTGGGGTCGCAAAGAGTCAGACATGACTGAGCGACTGAACTGAACTGAACTGAATAGTTTAATAATTATAGAGCATACTGCTTCCTTACACTGGATATGTTGGGTAGTTATTTTTATTAATAATTAGCTAGACAGTCAATAACTATTTGGAAGATTGACTTTTCCCTTTCACTATACATATCTAGACATCTGGTATGCTGCCATTCTATAATGTCTCTTATAGAAAGGATAATATTGCTTTCCATGAAATAGCAAAATTCTAAGGCTAATATAATCCTCTATAAAACACTAGAAATATGTGTATATTCTAAAATGAATATAATTTATTTCTTATGGATCGCAAAGTTTGTGAGCCAAGCACACAAGGCTGGCTTCAAGCAATCTCGTGCAAATATTTATTAAATTTTCCTATGTGCACCTTCTCTTTCCTCTTGTTTCACATTCCAGCCCATCTGTGCTTTGCCTGCAACCATTTAACAGAGAAACAACATGAAGTAAAACAGCAAAGGTTCTCATCTACAAATCTTGTTTTAAAATGAGAAATAAATTAAACTTGCAAAAATATCTACTGACAAAAATCATAAGTAAGCTCTTAAGGCATCTCCAAAGAACACACCACAAAACAGTGCTCATATGAAAATATCAAAGTGACTGCCATAAGGTAGTTATTAAAATATGTATAGTTAAATTGAGAAGCCTGAAATGATGGCAACAAAGCAAAGTAGGAATAATATATAACTCCGAAGATTAGCAACCCATAAAAAAGATAGGAAATATAACAAAATGTTTAAAAAAAAAAGAATTGTGAGACTGAAGACAAAATTATGAATAATTAGTGATACTTTTGGGCTTCCCAGGTGGTGCTAGTGGTAAAGAACCCATCTATCAATGTAGGAGACACAAGGGACACAGGTTCAATCCCTGAGTCAGAAAGATCTCCTGGAGGAGGACATGGCAACTCACTCCAGTATTCTTGCCTTGAGAATCCCATGGACAAAAGAGCCTGGATGGCTGCAGTCCATGGTTTGCAAAGTGTGGGACACGACTGAAGTGACTTAGCATGCACGCATGCAGTGATGCTTTTACTGCTATTATTGTACTGGTTAATTTAAATTAATTTAGTTAACTAAGCAACGAAGAGGATGTCTAGCTAAATCTAGTAAAGAGACAGATTAAACGCATGTATTCCTCCTCAAACTCCTGTAAAATGAAACTGAAGAAGGTAGAGGGGAAAAACAAAACTTGCAGACATAAGGGAAGAAATGATTACTAGAAAGAGAGAATAATAAAATTGTAGAAGATAAAATACAGGCAGAAGAGTGAGAAACAACTTAAAAGACCACAAATGCTGAAATCAAATTGTTCCCATAGATACCAACAAGAAGCAAGATGCTGTGTGCTATAAGCCCAGGAAATGTGAACTAGGTTCCCCAGAAGAGGAAAGGCAATGGTTAACCGGACGAGAAGCAGGGCAAAGAACAGGAAAATACAAAAAAAAAAAAAAAAAAAAAAGGAAAAAAACTATAATAATTTACATCTTTAGAGAGATAAAAAAGATAAAAATTGGTTCCATCAAATGGAACAGGACCCTATATTTAATAAAGAAAGTAAAGGCAATCAGAGAGCAAACAAAAAAAGCTCTTGCAAATGAAAAACATAACCAAACTGAAAACTCAACATACAGGTAGAAGATTCATTAAGATGACTTCTCAGAAGGACAAAAAGATGGAAAATTGAACATGAAAAAAAAGTAAGAAAATAGGATTAATCTAAGAGATTCAAAATCTTAATAACAGAAGAGATCCAGGCAGCAAGAACTGAGAAAAGGATTAATGGTGATAAAATTCAAGAAAACTTCAGGGACATGGGTTTCTAGATATAAAGGGATTACTGAGTATTTAACACAATGAATATGAAATAAACACCCCAAGGGACATTGTATAGACAATTGAGAACACTAAGAATAAAGAAAAGATTCCATGGATTACCAGAGAGAAACAAATGAGTGGATCACAACCAGATCATATCTAGAGGATCAAGAATTAGAATAACATCAGACTTGTCAACAGCCACTATTAGAATAAGGCAATGGAGCAAGAATGCCTTCAAAATTCCCAAGGAAAATTATTTTCATTTAAAATTTTATTAAATGTTAACAAATTCTACTGAAGTCTCAATTTAAGGTGTGGTTAAAGAAAACATTTTCAGGTAGGTTTTCAAAAACTTTACCTCCTAACAGGCTACAAGAGGACCCAACAAAGCAAGAGAATAAAACAAGAGAAAGAAATAAGACACAGGAAACAGGAGACCCAGAGAAGGAGAGGGATGATGTAAGAGAAATTTCTGGTCAGTAATGAAAACATAAAAACTGTGTGCAGATTTTTTTGATGGTGAGCAGTTCAAACTGGAGCAGGACAGAGGCATGGCAGAAACTTTTTAAAAAGATTAAACTTGTAAACTATCTAATCTGTCTGACCATCTTGACAGAGTATTTAGACAGTGATGAAGAGTTTGCTTGAATCAGAGATAAACACTTAGAACATTAAGCAAGTGAAAGACTAAGATAATATTAGAACTCCCTGGTGGTTCAGTGACTAGGATTTAGTGCTCTCGATGCAGGGGGCTCAGGTTCAATCCCTGGTCAGGGAACTGTTAATAAATCCCACATGCAGAAACTGGGAGTTCTCATGCCTGCCTCAAGTAAGACCTGGCATAGCCAAATAAATTAAAACACACACACACACACACACACACACACACACACCAACAAAAAGATATTATTAACTTCAGGAAAAAAAAATACAGGAAAGGAAAAATAGATAAAACTGCATAGTTGACGCTGTGGATTATGACACAGTCCTGACAACAAAAGCACTGAGTATGTATCTAAACAAAATGCTATCTCTATTGGGAGGACAGAAGGGTTTGAAGGACAAGTATGACTATATGTGGCAAGATGAGAAAGGAAAGAGGACTAAATTCTCTTCTGTCATAGTAGAAAGTCAATAGGTAAAGCCGAAAACTAAAATTTCAAGTTCTAAAATATGGATATTGTTTTAGAGACAATTTAGAGCAGTAAACACCCCCAAAACATGAAAGTTCACCCAACTCACAACAGGTAGAGCCAGAATACAAAAACAAACTTGGGTTTTTCTGTCCTCAAATTACATGATTTCCACTAAACTTAAGTGAGAAAGTGAAAGTGTTAGTTCCTCAGTCATCTCCTACTCTTTGAGACTCCATGGACTGCAGCCTACCAAGCTTCTCTGTCCATGGGATTTCCCAGACAAGAATACTGGAGCAGGTTGTCATTTCTTTCTCCAGGGGCTCTTCCTGACCCAGGGATCGAACTCATGACTCCTGCATAGCAGGGAGATGTTTTTACCTTTTGAGCCCAGGGAAACATAAGTGTACCCTTCAAATAAAACTTACTGAGTGATGCCAAAATTATGAAACATTAAAATTTTCTCAAAATAAGCTGATTTACTTTTTTATTAGTTATCAAAAGTCAGAGCTGACTAAATAAACTGAAAACCTAAGTAAGATGTAAGGGGCTACTTGTCTTGAGAAATCATTCCATTTTTCAGCACTGGGAAATACTTTTACATTATTTATCTACATATCTTAGGAACTCACAAATGGGGACATCAACACAGAAATATTCTAAACTGTTAATTGTTATTCAAGCAACCACAGAGAACTTTCTTTCCTAGGGTTACAATTTATTCCTGCCATTGCCAAACACATCCTCTGAGTTCTGGACCTTGTCATGACAAGATCTGTTGAGATTCTGAAAGGTCTCATATCCCTGGCTTCTATGGTAATCTTTGATTGTTCAGCCTTTAATGACCTCACTCACTTCCCTTTTTCTTTCTTTGGACTTTTCTCTTCTCCATCCCCCATGAAATGATCAAGTGTCTGCAAAGATGAAAGCTTAATCCATGTTTCTAGTTCTAATAACTCACCTGTTCTCATCCCTTTTTCTAAATACTGACTGTACATTGTCCCATTTCTCAGTTTCAAGAGGCCCAAATTTCTTATACAGTTTACTCCTGAACAACACAGGTTTGAACAGCACAGATCCACAGAGGTTTTTTAAAAAAATAATTGTAGTACATGTATTTTCATTCTATAGATCTTAATTAATAAAGTTCAGAGGAATATTTGTGTTTGATTAAAGATCACAACATGTGGAGTCAGAAAAAGTAGGATTTGAATCCTGATTTTGCCCACATGGTTTCAGCTTCCTGCCCTTGGATGAGTCATTTATCAATTCCTTTATTTTTGAGGCTGAGATAGCAGTATACAGATTTTTGACTGTGCAAGGGTTGGCACTCCTAACCCTCGTGTTGTTGTTCAAGGGTGAAGTGTAATAATTAAAAAGGCCCTTTCTGATCTACCTCTTGACCACTTTTTTAATCACTCGTAACTCTGAAGCCCCTGGTAATTCAGACAGTAAAGAATCTGCTTGCAATACAGGAGGCCCAGGTTCTACCCTTGGGTTTGGAAGAGCTCCTGGAGAAGGGAATGGCAACCCACTCCAGTATTCTTGTCTGGGAAATCCCATGGACAGAGGAGCCTGGTGGGCTACAGTCCACTGGGCTGCAAAGAGTCAGACATGACTGAGCGACTGAACACTTTCACACCTCTACTCAAACTCTACTCTCTAGGTGCAGGCTAAACTATTTCAGTTTGTAGAACTAACTGTATTCTCTTTTGTCCCTGGGCACATGAACATTCTCTTCTTTCTCTTTTAGACCCTCACGAACCTCAAGCTGGTCTCTGTTCTTTAGGACTCAACTTTAAAGGAAACTCATGGTACTCACACCAAATACACTACCTTAGAGACAGTGAATGGGGTAGAAATATGTGTTTCATAAATGAATACAAGGACTTCTGGATAAATAACTTATCTCCAGATAATTTCTTCAATTCAGTGGAAATAATGCTGCCTCAATCTTTCTTAAATATTGCTTATTCAGTGTTTTCCTTTGCTTAAAATATACACACCAGTATATATAAAATAGATAACCAACAAGGACTTACTATCCGGCACAGGGAACTATGCTACCTATTAAGCTCTACTTAAGCTGGTAAACATAATTTTGCAACCTCATTTTCTGTTGCACCCCAATGTAAAGCCTTCTGTCTACTGACTCCTGAGCACTCCACACTCATCTCTACATCCATCAGTTTGTTTTCACTCTTTATTCCATTTTTCATGGGACTTTTTCCCATTTTGACTTTCTATCCTGCAAAGCCAGCTTTTCCCATAACAGCTTCTTTGAATCATTCTAGCCCATATTAATGGTAATAGCAACACTTTAGTCATTCATGAAATATATTTTGATGATCTGTTATTTGACAGGCACTGTGTAGATACTGGGACACAAAAGTAAGCCAAGAGAGTGCAAGAAAAACAAATTAAACATTGGATTAAGAAATGTGACAAATACTAAAAGCAAGAGTCAATGTATCAAAACAGGTTATAAGGACCAGCAGATCTCCTTTACACATGTTGGTCAGAGAAGGCATCTTTGAAGGGGTGATATTTAAGCAGATCTGAAGTACAAGAAGGACATCAGTTCAATTCAGTCACTCAGTTCTGTCCAACTTTTTGTGACCCCACAGACTGCAGCATGCCAGCCCTCCCTGTCCATCATCAACTCCTTGAGTTACTCAAACTCATGTCCATTGAGTCAATGATGCATTCCAACCATCTCACCCTCTGTTGTCCCCTTCTCCTCCCACCTTCAATCTTTCCCAGCATCAGGGTCTTTTCAAATGAGTCAGTTTTTCGCATCAGGTGGCGAAAATATTGGAGTTTCAGCTTCAGCATCAGTCCTTCCAATGAATATTCAGGACTGATTTCCTTTAGGATGAACTGGTTGGATCTCCTTGCAGTCCAAAACGTGGTCCACTGGAGAAGGGAATGGCAAACCACTTCAATATTCTTGCCTTGAGAACCCCACGAATTCCAACCATCTCACCCTCTGTTGTCCCCTTCTCCTCCCACCTTCAATCTTTCCCAGCATCAGGGTCTTTTCAAATGAGTCAGTTTTTCGCATCAGGTGGCGAAAATATTGGAGTTTCAGCTTCAGCATCAGTCCTTCCAATGAATATTCAGGACTGATTTCCTTTAGGATGAACTGGTTGGATCTCCTTGCAGTCCAAAACGTGGTCCACTGGAGAAGGGAATGGCAAACCACTTCAATATTCTTGCCTTGAGAACCCCACGAACAGTATGAAAAGGCAAAAAGATAGGACATTGAGAGATGAACTCCCCAGGTTGGTGGGTGCCCAAAATGCTACAGGAAATCAATGGAGAAATAACTCCAGAATAAATGAAGAGACAGAGCCAAAGCAAAAACAACACCCAATGGTGGATATGACTGGTGATGGAAGTAGAGTCCGAAGCTATAAAGAGCAATATTGCATAGGAACCTGGAATGTTAGGTCCATGAATCAAGGCAAATTACAAGTGGTCAAACAGAAGACGGCAAGAGTTAACGTCAACATTTTAGGAATCAGTGAACTAAAATGGACTAGAATGGGTGAACTTAACTCAGATGACCATCATATCTACTACTTTGGGCAAGAATCCCTTGGAAGAAATGGAGTAGCCATCATAGTCAACAAGAGTCCAAAATGCAGTACTTGGGTGCAATCTCAAAAATGACAGAATGATCTTTGTTCGTTTCCAAGGCAAACCATTCAATATCATGGTAATCCAAGTCTATGCCCCGATCGCTAAAGCTGAACAGTTCTATGAAGACCTACAAGACCTTCTACAACTAACACCCCAAAAAGATGCCCTTTTCATTATAGTGGACTGGAATGCAAAAGTAAGAAGTCAAGAAATACCTGGCTGCTGCTGCTGCTAAGTCACTTCAGTCGTTTCCGACTCTGTGCGACCCCATAGACAGCAGCCACCAGGCTCCCCTGTCCCTGGGATTCTCCAGGCAAGAACACTGGAGTGGGTTGCCATTTCCTTCTCCAATGCATGAAAGTGAAAAGTGAAAGTGAAGTCGCTCAGTCGTGTGCGACTCTTAGCGACCCCATGGACCACAGCCTACCAGACTCCTCTATCCATGTGATTTTCCAGGCAAAAATACTGGGTAGGTTGTCATTGCCTTCTCCAAGAAATACCTGGAGTAACAGGCAAATTTGCCCTTGGAGTACAGAATGTAGCAGGGCAAAGGCTAATAGAGTTTTGCCAAGAGAACACACTGGTCATAGCAAACACCCTCTTCCAACAACAAGAAGGACAGTCGTGTGCAAAGATGTGGTGGTAAATGGAGAGAATTATCCATAGAGTGAATCACATGTGAAAATACTCTGAAAGAGAAAAGGACTTAGCATATCCTAGGAACTAAAAGAAGCTTGAGCTTGATGAATAAAAGGAAAGCAGTCTAAGATGAGCTTGGAAAGATAGGTAACATCCTACCAAGTTCATAAGGGCAATTCTAAAAAGCAACAGATAATGATAGACTATTTATAATCAGAGGAGAGAAAAGATTAGATCTATGTCTTAAGATCACTTTTGCTGCTATTTGAGTAATGAACTGAGAAATTAACCAGCCAAGAAGGGGCCTGTTGCAGTCTACAAATATGGATAATGATGACTTGGATCAGGATAACATCAGTAGAGATGGAAAGAAATGGAAACACTTCAAATTAACTTTTGAGGTGATACTTGTGATAGGGGAAATCTTCAAAGAAGATCAAGAGCTCAGATTCAATCATGTTGAATTTTATGTATCTATGATAAAACTAAGTCAAGGTACTAGACAGGAAATTAAATATGCAGGTCATGATTTCTGGGCAGATTAATTTCTAAGATGGGTCTTGTTCTACATAATCCCCTCCTCGAGAGTGAGTAAGACCGGAAATTTGATTTTAACTAATAGCATATGAAAAGGTAACAAACATCGCAGAATTAATGTCCTTAATCAATTGTGTTTCAGTTAATTAAACAAGAGATTACTTCAGCCAAGAGCAAGAAGGAAATCCTGCCATTTGCTATAATGTAGATGAACTTGGAGGATGTCATGCTAAGTGAAATAAGCCAGAGAAAGTCAAATACAGGATGATCTCACTTGTATGTGGAATCTAAAAAGAGAGAAAGGATGAGAATGAGACAGAATGGTGGCTACCAAGGGCTAGCGAGCTGGAGAAATGAAGAGCTGCCGTTCACACTCGCAAGATGAATAGAGCATGGTGACTATAATTAGTAATATTGTATTGTTTACCTGAAATTTACAAAGACAGTATGTCTTCGTAGTCTCACCACGCACATACAAATTAACTATGTGAGATCAGGGATACGAGAATTAATGTGATTGTGGTAACCATCTCACAACAGGTATATCAAATCATCTGTTGAACACAAAGAAAAAGATAACAAAAATCAAAGCATCCTAGGTGGGCCTGACTTGATCAGGTGACCTCCTTAAAAGAGGATTCAGAACTTCTATAAAGTTAGAGATAGATACTCCCCTACTCACCCTGAAGAAGCAAAAAGCTAGCTGTGAATTTTCTTTGGAGAGGGTTGGTCTCTAGGAGCTGAGGCTCTCAGACCAATTGCTGTAATGAACAGAATTCTGTCCGTAAACTCAATGGGCCTGAAAGAAAACCTCAGGCTTCAGATGAAAAGCATGGCAGAGGCAACTGCTTGACTGTAGCCCTGTGGAATCTTAAGCACAGGATTCAGTTAGGCTGTTCCTAGCTTCACAACAAGGAAAGTTATCAGAGATAGACAGGAATCTTACATAATAATAAAGGGGTCAGTTATCTAAGAAGACATAATTCTTAATGCGTACCTCTGATGGAATTACAAGGAAAAACAGATGAATCCATTTTATAGTTGGAGACCTTAATACTCCCCTATTAGAAATTGACAGATCCAGCAGGCAGGAAATTAGTAAAGACACAGCTGAACTCTGGGCTTCCCTTGTGTCTCAGCTGGTAAAGAATCTGCCTGCAATGCCAGAGACCTGTGTTCAATGCCTGGACTGGGAAGATCCCCTGGAGAAGGGAAAAGCTACCCACTCCAGTATTCTGGCTGGGAGAATTCCATGGACCGTATAGTCCATGGGTTCACAAAGAGTCGGACACAACTGAGCAACTTTCACTCACTCACTCACTCACTCAGTTGAACTCATAATACCATCAGTCAACTGGATATAATGGACTTCTACACTATTTTATCTAACAGTGACAAAAATACAGTCTTCTCAAACTCACACAGAACTTTCACCAAGATAGACCACATTCCAGGCCATAAAACAAGCATTAAAAAGTTTAAAAGACTAGAAATCATAAAATAAAATATCTGCTCTCAGATCAGAATAGAATTAAATCAGAAATCAAGGACAGAAAGATACATGGAAAAATCCTGAAATACTTAGAGATTAAATATCACACCTTTAAATAAAATATCATTGATAAAAAATCTAAAGAGTAATTTAAAAACATTTGAATTAAAAGTGAAAATATAACACCAAAATTTATATGAGGGGAATTTATAGCATTTAATGCATATTTTATCTAAAATCAATTGTTTAAACTCCTGCCTTAGGAACTAGAAAAATAACAATTTCCAAAGTAAGCAGAAGAACAGAAATAATAAAAAATAAGAATGGAAATCACTGAAATTGAAGACAAGAAATCAGCAGAATATCAGCAAAACCACAGCTGTTTCTTTGAAAAGACCAATAAAATCAGTAATCTCTAGCCAGACTAATTAAGACAAAAGGGAAGAGGATACATATTGTTATTATTAGAATGAAAGAGAAGACATCAGTACCTATCCCATGGAAATTCCAAGGATAATAAAGGAATGTTAGGAAAAACTATATGTCTACAAATTTGATAATTTAGATGAAATGGCCCAATTCTTTGAAAAATACAATCTGCCAACATTCACACAAGACATGACAACATGAAGAGGTTAGGTATACAACCACCAAAGATATTATATCAATAATTAGTAACCTTACAAAACAGAAACTATCAGGTTCAGATGGGTTCACTGGTGAATTCTACCAAACATTAAAGAAAGAAATTATACCAATTCTCCACATTTTCTTTCAAAAGATAGAAGCAGACGGAACAATCTCTAACTCAGCCATTGAGGCTAGTACTACACTGCTGCTACCACTGCTAAGTCGTGTCCGACTCGCGTGACCCCATAGACGGCAGCCCACCAGGCTCCCCCGTCCCTGGGATTCTCCAGGCAAGAACACTGGAGTGGGTGGCCACTTCCTTCTCCAATGCAGGAAAGTGAAAAGTGAAAGTGAAGTCGCTCAGTTGTGTCCGACTCCTAGTGACCCCATGGACTGCAGCCTACCAGGCTCCTCAGTCCATGGGATTTTCCAGGCAAGAGTACTGGAGTGGGGTGCCATCACCTTCTCTGAGTACTACACTAATACCAAACAAAGCCAGTATAAAAAAAAACTACAGACCAATATCTCTCATGAATGTAGATGTAAAAATATTAATAAAATATTAGCAAATCAAATCCAACAATGTATAAAAAGAATTATCAATATATTTCATGACAAGTGTATTTATCCCATGCATGCAAGGCTGATTTAACATTTAAAACTCAATTAATGTAACTCATCACATGCTGCTGCTAAGTCGCTTCAGTCGTGTCCAACCCTGCGCGACCCCAGAACCGGGTTCTCCAGGCAAGAACACTGGAGTGGGTTGCCATTTCCTTCTCCAATGCATGAAAGCGAAAAGTGAAAGTGAAGTTGCTTAGTCGTGTCCGACCCTCAGCGACCCCATGGACTGCAGCCTACCAGGCTCCTCCGTCCATGGGATTTTCCAGGCAAGAGTACTGGAGTGGGGTGCCATTGCCTTCTCCGAACTCATCACATAAACAGATGAAAAAAAAGAAATATCACACGAGCATATCTACAGAAGCAGAAAAAGCATCTGACAAGCTCCAACACTCTTTCATGATAAAAACTATCAGTAAACCAGGAATAAAGAACTTCCTCAACTTGATAAAGAAAGATACAAAAGACCTATGGCTAACACGAGTGAGAAACCTGAAGCTTTCTCAGTAAGATCAGGAACAAGGCAAGGATGTCTCCTCTCACCACTGCATTTCAACATCATACTGAAAGTTCTGATTAATGCAGAAAAATAAGAAAAGGACATAAATGGTATACAAATTAAGAAGGAAGAAATACACCATTATTGCTTACAGATGACATGACTGTGTACAGAGAAAATCTGAACAAACTGCCAAAAAACTCTGGAACTAATAAGTGATTATAGCAAGGTCATTGGATACAAGATTATCTGTAAAAGTCAACTGCTTAACTACGTATCAGCAATGAAAAAGTAGAATTTGAAATTAAAAACCAGAATACAATTTATATTCACTCACTCAATCGTGTCTGACTCCTTGTGATCCCATGGACTGTAGCCTGCCAAGCTCCTCTGTCCATGGGATTGTCCTGACCAGAATCTGGAGTGGGGTGCTGTTTCCTCCTCCAGGGGATCTTCCTGATCTAGGGATAAAACTCGCATCTCTTACGTCTTCTGCATTGGCAGATGGATTCTTTACCACTAGCACCACCTGGGAAGCCCACAGTTTATATTTTCTATTGTTGCTGTTCAGTTGCTAAGTCTTGTCTGACTCTTTGCGGCCCCATGGACTGTAGCATGCTAGGTTTCCCTGTCCTTCACTATCTCCTGGAATTTGCTCAAATTCATGTCCATTGAGTTAGTGAGCACTCCTCAATTACATGCTTAGATACAAACCTAACAAAAGATATCCAAGATACATATGAGGAAAACTGCAAAATTCTGATGAAAGAAAACAAAGAACTAAATATATGGAGAGATATTCCATGTTCATAGATAGGAAGACTCAACATTCCTAAGATGTCAGTTCTTCCCAACTTGTCTATAGGTTAATGCAATCCCAATGAAAATCCCAGGAAGTTATTTTATTGTGGATATCAACAAACTGATTCTAAAGTTTATATGAAGAGGCAAAAGATCCAGAATAATAAACATAATGCTGAAGGAGAAAAAGAAAGCTGGACAACTGTGACATTACCCAACTTCAAGACTTAATATAAAGAAACAGCAATTGAGACAGTGTGGTATTGGTGAAAAAATAGACAAAAAATGGTCAAAAGAATAAAATAGAAAGATATTTTATTATCTGGAATAATGTTTCCAGATATCTATTTCTGGAATCCAGAAATAGATTCCCAGAAATACAGTCAACTGGAATAAGTATGGTGCAAGAGGGTATTTTAGACAAGACACACAATGGAACTGCAGTCTGCCCACTCCACCAGCTCTTGCCATTCCACATCACTGGCCCTCTTCAAACATGAAAAGCAAACCAGAAAATGACTTGTGGACTACAGACATCAGAAGCGGGCAAAGGCAAAGAGAGTGAGGAATGAGAATCAGGCAAACAAAAATTCAGGAAGTATAGTATACATGAGTCCTCTAGAATAAACTCCTTGATAATGAACTCTAGCAATCCACAAGATAAATCAAAATAACTCAGAAAAGGAAACAGCCATGAAAGGACTGATTCTGAGCATTGATTCATTCAATTTAAATATGAAAACATGAAATAATTGCATAAGAATAAAAATGTAACAAAACGTCTTAAATGAGGGAAGGGAACTGGAAGGATCTTTCATTGTATTTTTATTTTGTGAACATACAGTAAAAGTGATGGAGGGGTATACAGTTCCATGAAGTGTTATAAACATACAGGGCTCATAAAAAGAATGCATCTCTTCTATATTTTATTTTACTGCTAAAGTACTTTTTCTAAGCAGCTGAGTAGATACCACAAAGCAAACAATCAGGGATTCCAGTATAAAATGCCAAGAAGACTTCTCAGGTAATGATTAGGTATTTATTTATTTCTGATAACTGTGATTTTGAGTGTAGTTTAGCACACCACTGGTGACAGGCTATAGAGTTCTATTTTGCTATTTCTTCTGTGATTGCAATGTTTGGAATATATACAAATAGAACAACACCATTTTCCATTGTTTGTAACACTGATCCTTTCTGAGACTTTAGGTAAAATGACCTATTAAGCATCATGAATGAAAAATAGTTACATACTTGGGCAAGAGTTCTGCATTCCATGTGCAAGGAATTCAATATACTTATAATATCTAGAATTACTCCCCTAAGGCACGATCTCTCACGTGGATTTATTATCAAAAGGTTCTATTTGTGCAAATTCTTATATCATATGTGTATATTCAATAAACTCAGAGTACAAATAGCTTCCAGCTAATAATTACCTAACAAGTTGTTCACATAGCTGTTTGCTTTTAAAGCCAAATTCTTATGGAAGTTTGCTTCTCCTATTGCTATAAATTCAAACAACTTTTAACTTACATTGTTCATGGTTTTAGAACTTTTTTAAAAATATGAAATAACATATATTAATAGTTTAATGAGATCACAAAATTCAGTTACAGTCAGCCCTCAAGTCTTAAAAATGTGTCTCCCTTACAGCAGCATGTGTATTCAGTCTTACTACTAAAATGTGTATGAGTAGCTTGGAGTGGAACCCACTCCAGTGTTCTTGCCTGGAGAATCCCAGGGATGGGGAAGCCTGGTGGGCTGCCGTCCATGGGGTCACACAGAGTCGGACACGACTGAAGTGACAGCAGCAGCAGCAGCAGCAGCTTGGAGTGGGGGGGTGGGGGGCAGTGGCGGGGAGTGAGTGGGGAGGTCAATGGTATAATAACTAAAGCTGTTATTACTTTTATTTGAACATAGTCCAGACTTTTAAGAATCAACTCTCTCTCTCAAATAATTTACTATTTTTCCCTTATTAAAAACAATTCCAAGTTTTACCTAATTCTCTGTCTTAATAGAAGCTGAAGTTTAATTTCATATCATAGTGAAATTTAGCCTCTAGCCAGTATAAACAGGAAGTATCAAGAAACGGGTTCTTTAAGATTTTTCAAAAACTCAAATCTCTTCTGCTTGTTAGAATTTATAATAATTATGACTAGCGTATCAAATGGTACTTCGGTGGCTCAGTGGTAAAGTGGCCAATGCAGGTTCAATACCTGGGTTCATCCCCTGGAGAAGGGAATGGCAACTCACTCCAACATTCTTGCCTGGGAAATTCCACAGACAGAGGAGCCTGGCAAGCTACAGTCCATGGAGTTCCAAAAAGTTGGAAACAACTGAAAACTGAGATCACACAGACACAAATGAAATATAAGGGGAAAGAGCTCTATTAAGTTTTACCTCGGTTCATCTTAAGATACAAGACGATCTAGAAGTTCTTTTTCCATCATATATCAAGACACACTACTCCACTGAATAAGTGCAAGGTACATATCAAAGCAGTCCTAAATGTTATCAGAAAAATATTCTTACAGGAAGCTGACTTGAAATACTACATCATATACTTAAATGATAGGAAGAATATCTTGAATATTTACCTTCAAGTTGAAACTTTTCTGAAAAGATACTATTATAAATTCTATAACTTTTTAAAAAATATATAAATTTATTTATTTTAATAGGAGGCTAATTACTTTACAATATTGTATTGGTTTTGCCGTACATCAACATGAATCCACCACGGGTGTACACGTGTTCCCCATCCTGAACACCCTCCCACCTCCCTCCCTGTACCATCCCTCTGGGTCATCCCAGTGCACCAGCCCCAAGCATCCTGTATAATGCATCGAACCTGGACTGGCAATTCGTTTCATATATGATATTATACAAGTTTCAATGCCATTCTCCCAAATCATCCCACTCTATCCCTCTCCCACAGAGTCCAAAAGACTGTTCTATACATCTATGTCTCTTTTGGTGACTCGCATACAGGGTTATCATTACCATCTTTCTAAATTCCATATATATGTGTTAGTATACTGTATTGGTGTTTTTCTTTCTAGCTTACTTCACTCTGTATAATCGGCTCCAGTTTCACCCACCTCATTAGAACTGATTAAAATGCATTCTTTTTAATGGCTAAGTAATACTCCATTGTGTATATGTACCACAGCTTTCTTATCATCTGCTGATGGACATCTAACTTTTAAATAATTTAACCTCTTACTTTGTGCTTCATACAGAACTGACTCTCAGTTTTGAATAAACAGAGAGCTTTGTTTTCTGACACTTGTCAATCTATGATATTGGGCTCTGATATTCCCAGGTGACTCAGTGGTAAATAATTTGCCTGCCAGGGCAGGAGATGCAGAAGACATGGGTTCTACTCCTGGATGGGAAGATCGTCTGGAGGAGAAAATGGTTTCCACTCCAGTGTTCCTGCTGGGAAAATCTCATGGACAAAGGAGCCTGGCTGGGTGCAGCCCATGGGGTCGCAAAGAGTCAGACACAACTGGGCATGCAAGCAAAAAATTGGGCTTTAAGTACCTGTTTATAACACACAAACACTAATAGTGCTGCTTTGCCTTCCAGATGATGTACAGTTGAGAATCATACTGGATCCTAAATCCTGCTGGGGCCTTGGCCAGATCTATTCTACACTGCACACTGCATTCTGCTATGTTGCGGATCTTTCAGTGAAAGTCACCAGTAATCTTGCCTGTTTTACAGGCAAGCATAAATGTTAAGCAAAAACATGGAAGAAGAAAAAACATATTACAAAGTTGCCCAACTACTCCTTGAAATTTCACATTGAAAACTGCTCATATCTAACAGAAAAATGGGAAAGATACTACTTTATAATAGTTACTGATCATATCTTATTCCGTATTATCTCCTATATTCCCACTACATAGTTTTTAAGGATAGCTTTTTCTTAAGTGTGTAAATATAAATTTTGGATAATTATGGAATGCTGAATGAAGATATTTAGGTACTCTGAAGAGGACACTTGACCAACTGATCAATGAAACTGCTTTTGCCCACACTAACTCACTTCAACACAATGTGACAACGATTGCATCTGTTGGATAGTTGGTTTAAAATCACAGAATAGTTTATCCAATTTTTAGTTTGAAAACCATCTATGGAAAATTAGCAGCAATATCACACAATCTTTAATTTTATTAAATAATTTTTAACATTTTGCCACATCTTTTTTCTCTTTCCCTTCTTAAAAAAAAATTTTTTTACCAAATCACATGAAAGAAAATGGCAGAGACCATGAAATTTCATCGCTGAGTATTTTAAAGTATATCTTCTCTCCCAAAACATATTCTCCTATATGATCCCAATAGGATTACAGGATATAACACGAGTGTAATATACATATGATCTACAACCCAAATCTAGATTCCTTCCAGTTGGCCTAATATATCCTCTGCTGCAAATTGCTTCAGTCGTGTCTGATTCTGTGCGACCCCACAGACAGCAGCCCACCAGGCTCCCCCATCCCTGGAATTCTCCAGGCAAGAACACTGGAGTGGGTTGCCATTTCCTTCTCCAATGCATCAAAGTGAAAAGTGAAAGTGAAGTCACTCAGTCGTGTCTGACTCTTAGCGACCCCATGGACTGCAGCCTACCAGGCTCCTCCATCCATGGGATTTTCCAGGCAAGAGTATTGGAGTGGGTTGCCATTGCCTTCTCCGAATATATCCTTTACAGTTATTTTATTCTCATTCAGAATCTAATCATGAAGGATATCTTGCAATTAGTTTCCATTTCTTTAGAAATGTGTGTGCATGCTCAGGCTTGTCCAACTGTTTGCGACCCCATGGACTGTAGCTGCCTGGCTCCTCTGTGGGATTTCCTAGGCAATACTGGAATGGGTTACCATTCCCTCCTCCAGGGGATCTTCCTGACCTAGTGATCAAACCCATGTCTCTTGCATCTCCTGCATTGGCAGACAGGTTCTTTACCACTGAGCCACCTGGGAAGTCTGACCTTTCTTCTAGTCTCTTTAGTGATGCTGACTTTTTGAAGTGTCCAGGTCAGCTGTATTGAAGAATATCTACCAATCTGGATTTGTCTGATTGTTTCCATAAGGTTAGATTCAGGAGAATCACTTCTGGCAAAATAAATTCAGAGGGGACTGTCGTGTTTTATGTGTATACCGTATCAAGAGATAAATGACATCCGTTTGTCCACTCTTGGTGACATCAAGTGTGGTCCCTTGGATAAGCAGGTGTCTGCTTGTTATCATCCTATAAAAGGACTTTTCCCTCCTTGTATTTAATAAGCAATCTAAGGGCTGACATTCAGAGTTAGTGTGACCATCCTGTCCCCATCAACCATTCACCCAGGGGTGGATTATGCTTTGATTATTCTTGTAACAGTAGTTGCAGAAAGTGACTTTATAGTTCTAGCTTTTATTGTAATCATTTGCTTATACTCTTCAATAAAACAGCTTTCCTTCTAATTACTGAATCTGCACACACTATGGGCTCATGGATTCTTATTCAATGTGCTCTAATCCAACATACATTTATACCTTTTATCTTCAAATGATACACAAGTTGGGCCAGTGGGTACCCCTAAAACCTTGCTCTTATGTCCTTATGTGTGTCTACCTGCTTTTGAGTAATTCCTTGTTTTGGGGGTCAAAATATCCCAGGCTTAACAGATACTCCTCTAAAGTAGTTCAATCAAGAAGGCTTTACATAAAAATAAGACTAATTCAATTTTAATGCAGTGATTTGAACTGAGGCACAAAGAATTAGAATAGTACCCAGAACACAGTAGGTGCCAGGCAGCATGAGAGGCGTCTTGCTTAACTAGTTTTGCCACAGTTTGAAGCTTCTGTGCAATTCATAAAAATTCAGACTTTTACAACATAGATTTTTATGTTGCTCTTTCAAATTCATCTATTTATTATTTTAATCTTTGTTCTCCTTCATTTTGGTTATTTCCACATGGAAATCATATAGATAGGAAAACTCCAAAGGATTTCCTTTTTCTTTTCTCCAATGTGGTACAATCTTGGATCACTGACTAATGCCAAAATACGCACAAACAGCACAGCATAAATCTGCCATATAGTAAAGCCTTTTACAATCCCTGAATTTATCAAGGGAAATAACGTAAAGAAATGCCTGGCCTTTTTTTTTTTTTGTAAAAAATTCAATAGACTAACCTCATTTTATAAGCAAATGTAGCACTAGTGAAGTTATCTCTGAATGAATCACTGAGAGGAAAGAGAAACTGAAGAAGAGTGTGATATCTGAAAAGGTCACAAAGCAAGTAAAATATGGGGCCTTGTAGCCTTCAAGTTACTTATTTATGTATTCATCTTAGGATGTGTGGGCGGGCGTGAGGTGTGTGCCTGTGGGTAGTATATGTGTATCCATGTGTGTGCACACTGGGGGTTAACGACAGGATGCCCATCTAACATTTACTCAACAAAGACTTACTGTACTTCCTCTGAGTGAGCACGCTGTATTTTCCAGGAATATAAGGACCCAGACAACTAGACAGGTCCCTCCCTTAGGGATAAATTAAACAGTTTCACAAATAAATGGGAATTTGCAACTAGCTGAGATGAGGGATGTGCAAGTGAACTCTTGCACATTTGATACAACTCTTTGTGACTCCATGGATGGTAGCCGCCCAGGCTCCTCTGTTTCTGGAATTTTCCAGGCAAGAATACGGAGTGGGTTGCCATTTCCTTCTCCAGAGGATCGTCTCGACACAGGGATCGAACCCACATCTCCTTCATTGGCAGGTGGCTTCTTTACAACTGAGCCACTTGTATACATAAATATATATCCATATTTATAAATATATATTTATAAGCATATATAGATAAATAAATCCATACTTATATATATGGATATATAAAAATGGATCTATATGGATATATAAATATGGATACATGTATGCAAACAAATACAAAAAGAAATATACATCTGTGTATATTATGAGGGGATTTGGCTCAGTTTAGGACATTAAGGATCACCTGAGGAAGTGCCATTTGGGCTGATATCTGAGTCAACCAAGAGTGAACTAGGCAATGTTTGGGTACCTGGGCTTATAGATGTGAGAATGGGAGAGAGCAGAGAGACTCAGAGCAACTGGAAGAAAGACAAGCAGCTGAAGTAGAAGGAAGGAGTGGAGGTGCTAACAGGAAACTGGAGGAGCATAATTTTGGTCTTTATCTTAAAGCAATGGCAATCCATTTAGGCGGCATGTGTAGCTGGAGTGACAGTTATCATATTTGTATCTCGAAAATCTCCTCTCATGTTACTGGAGGATGGATCTGGAAGGGGAGCAATATGGATGCCCGGGGACCAGTTATAAAAGCCCTGTAGCTCTCCACACAATGGATGGGGAAAGCTGAGACTTGGGTGAGGAACCAAGGAAGGTATGCAACATCCTTTGAAGGGAACAATCAATGACTGGGTGAGAGCTTTGACATGGAGTGGATGGAGAGGGAACGTCAAAGATAAAATCCAGACGGGAGCTGGGGAATCTTGGAGGTTGAGGTGAGATGGGCAGAGACCACAAGGTTGATTCTGACATGTTTCACTTGATGTGTAAGATGGACAGGAAGAAATACAAAGTACAGAGCTGGATCTATAAGTGGAGAATTTAGAGGGAGATTCAAAGCCATACTCAGGTTTTGTAGAGTGCTCTGAATAAAATATATGCCAGTAATTTCAAGGAATCTTATAGGACAGCATGTGATATTTACATGTTGGGAAAACTAAAGGTGAATCAAAATTCTAAGGTACTAGATGAACAACCTCTCTACTTGAGAGTTCAGTCATTTGTAAATCTATTTCTATTCTAAATCCTGTCATAATTTCCTGATCTGAAAAATCTGGAAATATGATTTGCTAGACTTTTTAGCAAGTGACATATATATATATATATATATATATACACATATATGCACATATATACACACACATATAGAAATGTACATACATGGGTTTAGCAAGTTAAAGCTAGCTAGCTATACCAAAGTCACAAAAGTGATAATGTAAATACAGAATTAATATTTAAAATATTTAATAATCTGTATAACTTGGGCTCCAATCACAAATATCAAGACTATAACAGTGCATTCAACTGAATGCCAGGCCCATCACAGTAACAGAATCTCATTCTCTGATGGTAAAAATTCCTAATTGAAAGTAAAGTATACTTCTAATGTTTAACACTAGAATAACATGGGTAGTTATTGCTTTTAGTCCAATAATGTCACTAGCATCTAAACATATTTGAAATCTAAAACACTAAAGAATCTAGTTATTAAAAGAAATATACCCAGTTAGTGTAGTCATGTAGTAAAAGAAATGTTCAGGATACACGTGAAAATGGGAAAGACAACTTTGCTGATTCAAATAAAGAACATCACACTTACTCCTGCATTGAGAAAACTGATTTGGGGCACGGGGGAGAGAGAAAACACTACCCTTATACTAATCTACTCTCCAATGGTGCTGTGGAAAAAACCAAACTTATTTAGAGATATGTTCTAAAAATTTGTGCTCACATTTTAATTTTGAAATTGCTTGTCTAAGTATGTGATCAATGTCATCATTTTATCTAAATCTTTGTATCTGCTTAAAGTAATCTATAACTTTGAGTCACAGCTTTAATCCCATTGGTTATAAAAAAGACAAGCTAAGTGAGGTTTGAACTCCTGAAACTAACGCAGTAGTAAGCATAATGTTCTTCATTTGAATCAGCAAAGTTGTCTTTCCCCTTTTCATGTGTATCCTGAAATTTTCTTTTACTACATGACTATACTAACTGGGTGTGTTTCTTTTAATAACTAAATTCTTTAGTGTTTTAGATTTCAGTTTAGGAGAGTATTGAGGTCCTAAGGTAAAAGGAGACACTATGATTGGAATGTGTTCTGTTTATTCCGACAAAGAAGGTTTTCTCTTGTGTGGCACTATTACAGGTACCAAGAGGAGGAAGGGCTTTACTTTCACAATCTTTGCCTCCATTCTGTGCAAGAGTAAAAAGCCCACCAAGAACAGGCAGATATCCCAAAAAAACTGCGCTGTCTATAAAGATCTTTGTGTTGCTGAAATGAAAGAAGCTCCTTATTTTCCTTATCACTGCCACAATCCAACCCCCTCAATTTCATCTTCCCTCAAATCCCACTGCACCAGTAGATTCTTATTAGAAATTGTAACCAAAGTGGGTCAGAATGAGTTAGAGGTCAGTCTGAGTTTGAATGTTGAACTCTTCAACTGACCAAGAAGCTTCCAGTAAGAATGAACACCATACAGCAAAATAATCATAGATCAAATTGTGTTTTGTACAATTCCCTCATCCCTTTTGTAGCAAAAGCTGCCGCTCTTGATTGGGTAAAACACGCCCTTCTATGTAAAGAATCTTGTGATTGTGTCAAAGCAACTGGTTATTCACACACACACATACATATACTGTGATTTCAGTCTTACCTGTGAAAGAGCTTGCATTAAAAACTTTCTTTAAAAAGATTAAGTAAAAAGAGAAAGATATACAGTGTTACAAAAGACACTTAGAGGAACTCACCACGGAATTTAAGAAAAAAAAATCTTCCTTACAATTTGGCAAATTCAAGATGCTTGCAGTAGCTAACACTGAAATGACATTTTCTAATAACTCAGTTCCCAAGAGCAGGTCTTACAGTCTAGTAAACAAACCAGAAGAAGAAGTAAGAAAATTTGAGTTCCACTCTCACTTTCCTCCTTGCTTCTGGGATCCCATACTCTCTCACAAGTTGTGTATGCGGGCAATCTTCAAAAGTCTCTAGTCTCTGCAACACTATATATATTACACAAGAAGAGATGTCAGCACATAGACAAATACACCTAAGACAGACAACAGAATTGTCTCTACCTCTCCCTCTCTAGTTCAGGGGCAAAGAATCCACTTGCCAATGCAGGAGACATGGGTTCAACCCCTGGGTTGGGAAGCTCCCCTGGAAAATCCCATGCACAGAGGAGCCTAGTGGGCTACAGTCCATGGGGTCACAAAGAGTCAGATGTGACTGAGCACTCAGTACAGATGAACCCCACCTCCAAGTCTCATATGCCAGCACAGGACACAATCAAAGTACTACCAAAAAATTCTAATACAACAGTTTATTTGCATTTGTAACAAATTCTGGCCTCTGCTATGGACATACTTCACAGCACTGTGTCTTATGATGCAACTTCCAATATCGGACCAGTGCAGTTCTTTGCTTGCATAAGCATGTTTCAAGGGCATTAAAAATATAATACCAATATTGCCTCCTCTTCCTATTTTTCAGTGCCTGAAATTTTGTATGTAGACATGTACAGAGACATATATAACATGTACATCTATACATATACATGCATACACACACATATGTGTATGCATGTATATATATTGTCTCTCTATACAAAAGCCTTCAATGCTTTCTGGAGATATGCCTTTACAGAAGGTTAAGGCATGGGAGAAGTAAAATATTATCCAGCTTGCTTATTAGTTTGTCAACATTCACAGTCATCAATAAAAGACAGACTCCTAAGAGAAATAAAGAAGTAAATCTGGTGGGGGTTTCCCTGGTGGCTCAGATGGTAAAGAATTGGCCTCTAATACAGGAGACCCAAATTTGACCTGTGGGTTGTGAAGATCTCCTGGAGAAGAGAATGGCCACCCACTCCAGTATCCCATGGACAGAGGAGCCTGGTCGGCTCTAGTCCATGGGATTGCAAAGAGTTGGACATGATGGAGCAACTAGCATACACACTTTATAAAGGTGAGAGGGAGAAAAAGATCAGAACATGAACTTGAATTTGATGGGCAGTGAAATTTGTAATCCTGGTCCACTGAAGGCAGAGACCAGTAAACAATGGGATGGTCCCACTTAAAAGAAGTAAGGATTGGGTGAGGCTATGAAAAATAACCCATGCCATCATAAAAATCTTGTTTATCTATATCTACTCTTTTTCAGATTCTTTTCCCTTGTAGGAATTACTAACACAACATTCTAAGTCAACTATATTTTAATAAAAAATGAATAATTAAAAAAAAAAAAAAACTGACAATCTTGTTTATCTAGCCCTGTGACTCTCATCAGGGCCAGACTGCCCCTAGAGAATATTTTGGGAAGGATTTGAGGTTTGTCACATCATTAAGGGAGGAGAGTTCTGTTCATTCCTAGGGGCTTTTTGATGAAGAATTTCCCATAAATATCTCAAACAACAGGCTTCCCTGGTAGTTCAGCTGGTAAAGAATCCACCAGCACTGCAGGAACCCTGGCTTAATTCCTGGGTCAGGAAGTTCCAGTGGAGAAGGGATAGGCTACCCACTCCAGTATTCTTGGGCTTCCCTGGTGACTCAGATGGTTAAAAAATCCATCTGCAATGCAGGAGACCTGGATTCGATCCCTGGGTTGAGAAGATTCCCTGGACGGGGGCATGGCAACCCACTCCAGTATTCTTGCCTGGAGAATCCCCATGGACAGAGGATCCTGGAGGGCTACAGTCCAGAGGTCACAAAAAGCCAGACATGACTGAGAGACCAAGCACACAGCACATCTCAAACAACATGCAGTGTTGCTTCCCAGGTGCTCAGGGATAAAGCATCCATCTGTCAAGCAGGAGACCCGGGTTCGATCCCTGGGTCAGGAAGAGCCCATGAAGAAGGAAATGGCAATCCACTCCAGTATTCCTGCCTGGGAAATTTCATGGACAGAGAAGCCTGACAAGCTACAGTTCATGGTGTTGCAGAGTTGGACACGACTTAGTGACAAGCAGTGTTCCCCTGAACTAAATTTGTAATGCATATCAACTTGCAGAATCTGGTACCTAATCATAACTAAGCATTTTAAAGGAATTTCCACCAAAACCCTGGTGGCTTACAGCAAGGCTGCTGTGAGTAATAATTCAATCATTTTGTATAATCTTTCTCCTAAATCTAGAATTAATCAACTACAATATTAATAGAAAATAAATTGAAAAGGGCAGCATCAGCACTGTCAATAATTTCCATTGTGGAAATATTGTATTTGTTTTTATTGATGATATGGTGGGTAGTCTGCAGAGTCCCTTGACACAGAGTTCACATTAGTAACAAGGGGAAAATGCCACATAAAGCAGTGTGGGGAGTTTGGTGGAACAGTAGTAATAATATTTAGCCTTTCATTGGCAAAATATCACACTTACACGTTTTCTCCATTCTGATCGTCTATAACTTGACTTGGCATATTTTTCCTACAATTACCATCATTTTCTTCTCTCTGTTATCATATACAAATGTCTGGCTTATAATCATCCTAATGCTACTTTTAGTCTATTCTCCTTTCATTTTCCTGTACTTCCTGTATGGAAGGTCTTCTGATGTTTTTATTTGTCTTAAATCCAAATGTATGCATTATATAAACAGACAAGCAAGCCTCAGGCCTCTTTGCTGTGTTCCAGTGAAGTTACTCTTAAACACTAGCACAGTGAAATGCACATTGTACAACAAATTATTTTTATTTTATTGTTCCTTTTCATAACAGATATATTCAGTGATCATATTATTGATGAGTTACATTTCAAGACACCAAGGGGGTGACCCAAAATATGTTATTAAGAGGAAGACAGAGTTCCCTCGTAGCTCACTGAATAAGCTACCTGCCAATGCAGGAGAATCTCTGGTCTGGGAAGATCCCACATGCCTTGGAGCAACTAAGCCTGTGCACCACAACTACTAAGCCAGTACTTTAGAGCCCAAGAGCCACGAGGACTGATCCCACGTGTCGCAACTATCGAAGCCCTCTCGCCCAAGAGCCTGCACTCCATGACCAAGAGAAGCCACCGCAATGAGAAGCCTGCATGCTGCAACTAGAGTTGCCCCCACTTTCTGCAACTAGAGAAAAGCCCGTGAAGTAGCAAAGACCCAGCACAGCCAAAAATAAATCAATTTTTTTTTTTTTTAAAGATGAGGACAAGAGTCTAAGAGGGTTGAGGACTATAGTTTGGTCCACAGTAAATGACAGTGGATGATGGAAGACAGAAAACCTACAAGCCTCCTGTGTGTCCCTCTGTACCACTTCACTTCCTCTCGTGTTCATCTGACACCCTGATGGCCAGAAAGAGTTAAGTCCCCCATCCAGCTACTAATCTTAAGTCAAGGGTGTTGGACGAGGAGTGAGTCCAGTTTCCAGTATCTGCTCTGCCACTAACCACCGGGGTGACCTTCAGCAGCTCACCAGGATCACTACGGGCCCCCATCTTCTTAACTGTAACATAAGGGCACTGGAATAAATTGCTCTTAAGGTCCTTTCCAGCTCTATCACCAAATGCATAATTTTGATTCTAAGACTTAGGCACTGCTCAGAAGAAACTGATTCCTTTAATAAATGTATATAAAATAAATCCTGTGGGTGCGAATTATCTTTCCAACCACAACGTATTTTTTCAAGTACTCAGTCAAGTCTTCTAAAAAAATGTCATGTCTTATGAAAACAAAAATACCCTCTTAAAAAAGAAGCCCCCCTACAGTTGATAGAGCCAGCACACTTATTAGGAGAACAGAATCACCAATCTGAAGGGGACAGCTACTTTTTCAGTTCCATCCTGCTTACTGTTGTAAAAAGTCAGTTTTATGTTTTGCTTTGAATTCTTGAATAAAAATGATCTTATCTATCTGCCTAGCCAATCATATATTCTGGCAGCTTTAACCTTCTCCATAGAGGTTTTTTTAAATTGTAATAGTCCACAGAGATAACAATTCAACAAAATCTATACACAACTGAACACTGACCGCAGAGGAGGTGTTTAAGAGCAAGTGCTATGGTGTGAATCAACTTCTCGTCCAAGTAACTATTTCATCTACAACCAATTTTGCCCTGGAGCTTTTGAAAAACACAATAGAAATCTGTTAAATTGGCGGTCTTGCTGAACTTCAACTACTTTTATCTAACCAGGTCCTCCATAACAATAGATATTCAAGAGCTTCTTTTTGATAAAATTTTGATTTGGAGCCTAGGTGCAGAGAGCAAATGGACCAAATTCCTTATTCTGATGACAACTTGCTATCTTTGCTTTTGAAATATATGCATAAAGATAAGGCACTGGAGTATTACCTTAACATATATACATGTGCATGCTTTAGGAAAATTCCAGGCTTAAAAAAATCAGTTTGGTGAGATTAAAAATTAGAATATTTCTAGTTGGTTTTCCGAAGCACCTATTATCTTCTGAAAACACAGTAATTACCTCTGTTACATACAAAGTGGGGATGAATTTCTCAAATTTTGATTGAAGGGCTTTTTCTAGGAAAAATTATCCTTAACACAAATTAATTAAGTAGGTATGGAATCAAGCCCTGGTTACCTGTCTGAGAGTAATATACAATTTACTGCAAAGTTTTCATACCAGCTTTGCATATTTCTGTCACCCAGCTTGTTTCTGGGCAAGTTGCCCATGTGCCCCCCACCCCATAAATCAGTTCTTGTGTTTGAGGTATGTAAGCTCATTTAAAAATTAACCTAAACCAAACAAAGTAATTAGAAAGGCAACTTGCCCACAGTAACAATGAATATATTTTTAAAGTCAAACATACAATACATTTCAAAGACAAACACAAATGACTTTTTAAATAACAATGATTTGGGATTATCTTTGCCTCTATTCCTCTCATTAACATGATAATTCAGAGTGCTTACTATACGTGATTAAGCTGTTCCCCCTCTATAATTCATTTTTAGTACATAGAAAAATAAGATGTGACACAGCCTTATGTTTTTCTAAAGGTCTAAATTAGACCATATTTTTTAAAAGCAACTTTACTTTCCAAATTATCTATAGTTTGGGTTCATTCTTTTCAAGGCTATCCTGGGAGCAAGTAAGGAGAGTTTTGTGCTTTTAAGGCTAGGGCAGTACAGGGCAATGCAGCAGGTAAGAGGGCGGAAATCCCACCCTCCTTTGGTTTCTGATATTCTTCCAAGTACGCATCAATTATTTGCGAAACGAGAGCAAGACTGCCAGTATCTTTTTCCTTAAAAATATGAAAGTGCTGATTATATACAAACTCATTCAGATCCCCTAACACAAATCTAAAGAAAACTAATGTAGATATATTTTATTCATATCCGATATAATACTCTACATTACGCATACCCAATATTTGTGCAGGAAATAATGTGTATATCTTAAGTCTACTTAATTTGGGGTTTGGAATATTACGTGAGTCTCCCATTTTGACAATTTTTCCTAGGAAGATGTTATATCCTTCTGGAAATCACACTAACTTTCAAGAGTCATGGGGCTGTTTAATGCACTGCTTGAGAGCCCCGATGCTACCCTTGTGACCAGGAGGAAAGGGCAAGAATGTCATCAGGACAGGCCTGTAGCTGTACTCATTCTCAGCCTCTGGTTGGTAACGAAAAGGTGGGGGGTGGGTGGGGAAGAGCAATGAGATTTCACTGGAGTATACACTAGCCTTGGCCAAAGGCTTTACAACTTTTTTGATTTCTTCTTTCATTGAAAATAAAATGAGAGGAGCTTACAGGGTAATCAGCCAAACACAACAGTTGCTGAACTTGGGTCAAGATCAGATACCATAGTAGCTTTAGGGATGTTTATGGAAATGTATGAAATGAGGATGTATGTTTTGATACCTGTGAAAATAAACCATTGGGCTTTAAGAGAGTGGGAGAGAACAGATGGTGGTAATGATTTAAAACATTTATGTTTTTGGACTGTCACCAAGCCTCTGTATTAAAAAATATGGTGTTTTAGTCAATACATACCAACAACTCTCTGCAAGGCTCATTTTCTGAAGGATGCTACTATAATAAAAGAGATGAAACCTGTATGAGGCCAGAGGAAAATCCTCCTGGTTTTCTCAAGTCATTCAATGCATGTTATTTTTTAGGCAAGGTATTTGATCAAAATCTTTCTTTGTGATGAGAGGACTTAAGTTTTCCCTCAACAGTTGAGTCAACTACCAGTGCCCATGTATTATATTCTTTTTGGATGCGTGGGATAGAATTGTAATTTTGTTCTGTATATCTGATTCACGCTGATTTGAAGCCCTTAAAAAAAAAAAAAGAAAACATAACCCTCTGAGCAATCATAAAATCTGAGAGTCCAAGATACCCTTGCCCCTGAAAAACAGTAACAATCTCCTTATCCTCAATTTGGGAGCCAGGCATATGGTATTATAATTATGTACTGAAACCTGCAGGTGCCAGGCTACCCAACTAGGAAGAAGATAAATATCAACTCACATTGTATTTAAGTGTATATATATATATATATATATATATATATATATATATATAAAACAGCCTAAAAGAAGCCCACATCCTGTCCTTTAAACTCAATGGAATTGTGACAAACACAGATAAAACTGTATACAGAGGGATTAACGCAACGTTTGAGGTTAAACTAAAAAATAAATACTGCTAAATGATACTCTTAATTACTATTTAAACTGCTAAAGGAGAGTCCTATGAAAGCCCCACCATGTTTGGACTTGGTCGTGAGAACAGAATGGGGGATAAGTCACACCAGCGCAGGCTCTGTAGGATTTCCTTCGTAACCCTTGGAAGACCCTGGGAACGGTTCAGGACCCGTTTGCCTGTGGGAGGGAGTTGGGGGTGGACCTGCAGGAAGAGCAGGAAGACCCGCGGCCGCTCCAGCATGGCTCCTGTGAACTTAGTTGGAAATAACTCTTGACAGGTATCAACACGACAACCTCGAGCCTCCTAACAGAAGCACGCGGATGGGCAAGGATGCGGGGACCGGGCAGAAGACAGAGCGGGGGACCGTGTGTAAGTGACAGCTGGGGCCACAAAGCCCCGCGCAGTTCCTACTCCCCCCAGCCCACTTTGAGCCACCTCCCCAGGTCGCCCCCAACTCGTCGGCCCGACCCGGCCCGATGGAATCTGGGCTCCCACACGGCCCGCAGCCTCAGCAGGAGTCTCGGAGTTTGGGACAGATGCAAAAAGGGGGCACTCCAGCAGAGATGCTCTTCTTGGTGCCAAACACGCCGGAGGACCGGATAAACCGGCAGCACACACTCGAGACCGCTCCTTCTGGTGTCTTCTTTCCAGTCTCGGCCCGGACCGGGGGCTGCACGCGAACCCCGGTAGCAGGGTGCCCCCGGAGCCCAGGAATCCAGCACAGGTGGCTCCCAAGTTTTCAGGCGTCCTTCCTCCTCCTCCGGCCTTCCCCAAGTCTTCGCACCCCCTTATCTCCCGGATCCCCCCTCCCCTCAGCACAGTCAATGAAGTGAGCGGGAGTGGGTTCAAACGGGGTGGGGGGTTAGAGGTAGAAAGAAAAGATGCCTCCTGCAGGGGTGAAG